>ML776654.1:630534-654434 GCA_009831015.1 Picea engelmannii | reverse complement strand
ATTTGGCAAGTGTATCAAATCCTGCAGACCACACCAGAATTTATCTTTCGTCAGAGGAGTCGCACATATAGTGGCTTACAAAATGGTATGGAATATTCAGAAGTGATGCCAAATATTACTCCATGAACAAATATATTGAGAGTGAAATTATACATTTGGATCCTCACGAATGTGAGAAACTGTATGGGTGGTTGAATCAACATCCTAAAATTACTGAAGTTTCTATGTCAAAGTTTGTTGAGAGATTTCTAGGTGTAGTAACAGACTTGATATAAAGTCACATTCTTTGTCAAAGTTTGTTCACCAACCTCTGGATGTAGTAACATACTCGACATACAATCAACTTTCTATCACTACTTCACATTTTTTTCACTATTCCTTTGCATATAATTGCATCTGGGTCGAAGAGCTTAATGCTCTTTGCAAGAATATTCTCCTGGTGGTTGAAGGTGGGTATATAATCAGGGAATGAGGCTCTCAAAAGTTTTTGATGCCTGCATTGACAAGTAATTGGGAAAAGTTAATGGGAAGGAATTCTGGACTATGGACTTTGCAACACTTTCTGAAGATTACTTTATACTACCACCTTCTGCAGGAAGTTTGACTTATTCATGTAATGATTTGGTTTTTGAAGATCACCTTTTATTACCACCTTCATGTATTGATTTTTGTTTCATTCTTTAGAAGAGACCTTGATGTAGTAGATATTCTAGAGATATTTCCACTGAATATCAATCTTCCAACTGTTTCTTGTGCTTTGAATAAGGATAATGCATTTCTTCTGTTGTAGTGGATCCGATATTTGAAAAAAACGAAAGTTTCTCGATGCTTGAAGTATCTACTTGTCTAGTTCAAATAAATCGCCATGGCCTCGCTGCAAGTGTCTCTCGAGTTGTTCATCAGGATCACAAGTCGATAACCACAGAGTTCCTTCCTGGTCGTAGAGTGCTTCCATCCCCAACTTGCATTTGCACACGTGCTTTTATTGCTACCTTGTTTCTTTCTCCTGGTGGTGGTCCTTCTATCCCAACCAACATGATGTAAATAAAATAGCTTTAGGGAGTTTGATCGCTTCCGGGGATCTGAGTTTAATATATATTAATTTCGGTTAACTTAAAAATGTTTATGTGTGCAACCTAATGTTAGACATAGAAAATACAATTTCTTATTTTTTAAAATATAAAATAATGCATTCTTTTAACACATGATTGGTCAAAAAGTTTCAGGCGTTGTTTGGGATTCAAATCCTTCAAGGATGTTAATTAATTACACAATTAATATTGCTTGTGGAATTGCAATCGACTCGTCGTCGACTATGGCAATTTCATTAACACTGCAATGTCCATATAATAGATTTCTAACATGCACCTAATGTCGAGGTCATCATCACACAAGACACCAAACTTCCAAAGATTTATGGACTCACACAAACATTGTAATTTTCGTGACAAAGAAACACTAAAATTGATGCTCTTTTGCAGGTCTGACAACCCTATAGTGTAAGTTCTTTGACAATGACATGCCTACTTGTTCACTGCATTACCACCCTGCAGTCGATGCCAATAATCCCATTGCCACCGCTAGTGTCAATGTCAGAAGAGGAATCTATCTGGAGCCTGGGGTCACCACCAGTGTGGATGTTTAAAGCTGAAGCTACATGGATCCTGGGGTCATGAATTGATACACTTGACATTATTACCAGTAGTGATTGAAAGTTGATTGTATGTCAAATATGTTACTACATCCAGAGGTCGCTCAACAAACTTTGAGATAGAAGTTGGCTGTCTGTCAAGTCTGTTACAAATTTGATATAGAAGGTTCTGTAATTTTAGAATGTTGATTCAACCACTCATACAGTTTCTCACCTTCGTGAGGATCCAAATTTATAATTTCCTTCTGATTATATTCGGGCATGGAGTAATATTTAACGTCACTTCTGAATATTTCAGACCATTTTGTGAGCCACAATATGTGGCACTCCTATGAAGAAAGATATATTATGGTGTGATCTGAATCATTTTATACCCTTGCTAAATCTGTGTTGTTGGAAGAAGCTATATACTTCAACAAAGGATCATTTTGCAGGTGACTTGAATGTCCCTTCCAATTTACAACAATAAAACAAAGAAATTCAACATACAAATCTTCATGCATGCCTTTCAACCAAACAAATGATCAAATATAGGGAGAATACCAGATACTTAAATTTTTTGTCTCAACTTCTGTTGGCTAACATAATTCTCCCCCCGCCCCCCCCTAAAGTTGACGCCACATAAAACCACTCCCTCGTCTTTGAATTGGGCCTGGATCAGATCTCTAAGTTTTCTTCGATGTGGATGATCAGGAACATTACAAGGAAGGCACATTAAACCCCAAGTTTTCGATGATAGAGGGGAATTAACACTTAGCAAAGTATGGAATGTTGAATAAAAATCTAATGCAGGCAGACCATATCTAGAAGAGACAAACTATTCAAGAAGTTGGGATAGATCTGGCTGACAACACCCATGAAGTCCAAGACCCAAAATTGATATTCAACTCTTTGTTTTTAACAAGGCAATCATTTGATGATCAAGTTGAAATCTATAAAAGACTATCTACATGCTTGATTCTTGTACATATTTTCTTTTTTGGTCCGCGGGATCCCCAATCGTAGTCATTATGGCAAACACATTTAAATTTCAGAGAATATGTGTTGAACTATTTCAAGAGAGCTATTTTGGGAAATAATCTCAGCTGTATTTTGTAACCCATTTTATCTGAATATAAAATATTTGAGGTTTTTGTATGGTGTTTTCCAATGTTTAATATTGTTTTTTTTTCGTATTTTTTTTTTTAAAATTGACTCATTTGCTTGTACAACTGTTGATAGATGAATTCAACCTCTTTCTACAAGAATTTAAGGCACTCTTTGATTCGTATTTAAACATGCACAACAAGCTTTTCTTTTCCCTGCCCAACACTTCAATTTAAATAGAAGCTACTGTATTTGCTCCTTACATTTTACATGGAAGAATAATTTGTGATAGGACATAGTTCTGTGGCACCTACCCTATACTTAGAAATAAATGGGTGTAGCTGTACTGCTTTCATTCTTCGGGGCCCCGTAAATAGATTCAATTAATGACTCTATATCAACATGGAAACTCAGGTGTTGACATCATGTTCATGTTCAATATTGTGCATATATTACAACTTCTTCTATTTGAGAATATACTTGCATATAAAAATGTTATGTCATATATATATATATATATATATATATTCTATTGCTTATGGGTTTGAACGAAATTTGCGAGCCGAAAAACACTATATATATTCTATTGCTTATGGGTTTGAACGAAATTTGCGAGCCGAAAAACACTCTACAAATTGGAAGATGGTTTACATTTGGACCACAAATAATCTATTAAGATATATTAATATGAATACTATTTGAATAAATATAAACAAATTCTCTTTAAAATTGAAGCTGTCTTTGTCGACCTCCAAGTATATTACATAGTTGAGACTAAATGTTCGTTTCTCCCTTTCTTTTCCCTCTTCTATACTTACCCATTTTTCCCTTGTCTTCTTCCTCTCTATTATCCCTTTCTGGTTCTATACTTAGTCACATTTCTATGATAACGACTTCCCGAGTTGGTGGATTGGCAGATTCTCATCTTCATATATATCTTCACATCATGATCCTGACCAACCGCCGTCCCTTTCAATACTTAGCCAATTATCTGACCACCAGGTCCCGGGTTAGTGCTATCAAAATCTTATGCCCCATGTTCCGTCATATACATCTTGCACCCAAAACTTTTGTGATCTGCAATTTATGCTTTTACTAGTGAGAAGTCACTGGAGGTTCAAAAATATTGGCATTAATAAATGAAAAATAGATGTTGTTCTGTGAGATACTTACCCCTTTTCCCTTTTCTTGTTCCCCTTTATTATCCCTTTCTAGTTATATACTTAGTCACCTTTCTATGACCGCGGGTTCTTGGGTTGGAGGACTGATAGATATTCATCTCCATCTGTATCCTCACATCACGAGTCTGATCGACCACCGTTCCTTTCCATACTCAACCAATTTTATGGCCACAGTTTCCAGGGGTGGCGCTATCGAACTCTCCTGCCTCTTGTTCCATGATATACATCTTGCACCCAGAACTTTTTTGATCTACAATTCCACCCCAGACTCCTCGAACTCACAATCTTCACTCTACTCAGGTTCACAAATGCTTCAAAGCATCTATCGTTGCCTTCCATCCCCACCACCTTCGCGCCCTTCCCAATGCACATTAATTATGGTTTTACTTGTTGATTTTTTAATAAGACAGGTTTAAGCATGAAGTTCATTCCATTTTAGCATTTTACTTAAACCATAGATAATTTGTTGTAGCAACCAAGATCACAAGAATAAACACCATCCACAAGTACACAAGAAGTATCCTGGGAAACTCTTCTCAACAAGGGAAGAAAACCCATCCAATCCTTTGCTATATTCTTCAAGAGAAAGACCTTCACCACCAAGAAAACCTAGCACACAAAAGGGTGTTCACAAACCCTAAAATACTAGTGCCCAAGAGAGGTGCGCACTTTTCCCAAGTAGATGTACTTGATGAAATTTCCAAACTCACACAAAATATATGATTCCTCAAAGGGGAGTTTACCTTTACTTATATTAGACTTGACCTGTCAACATAAGTGTCATTCGACACAACATGGCCAACCTCTCTATTTCATAATATACTTAGTATTAACCGGATTAATTTTCTTTTACATTAATTATCAATCACATTAAGGTGGGGCCGACCTGTACCCTTTACATTACAATTAGGGTTACATGCAGTTTTGACTCTTGAAAAATATATCAAGGGATCTCATACACCCACTAGTGCTCAACCACTAGGGGCACATCCATAGGGTTGTCCATATCTCTAGCTCACTTCATTACACAAAAGAACCACTTCTTCACTAGGGCTCAACCACTAGGATCACATTCACCTGTGCTCATCCACATGCACGTCCACTCAACATATCTTCTTTCCCACTGCATTACACAGGAGAGTCATCTAGAGTTTCTTATCAACTCTCTTCTTAGAGGAGGCTAATACATCATCTTTATTTCTGTCTCATGACGATGCACCCAACACTTTGGGATTTCACACATTCACCTTGTGCTCAACCACATGCACGTCCAACTTTGCAGATATGATTTCTCACTACGTTACACATGAGAATCATCTGGAGTTATTCTCAACTCTATGTAAGGAGGAGGCCATCTCTATGTTCCAGATCTGTCTCAGATAGGAACCACACACCCCTCTCAAGGGCTCTCTCTCAGGTTTGTGTCCTGGAGAATGTCCCATGTAGCTGCAATCATCAACACTCCCTCTCAGCTAGGGAGGCATTCTTCATCATACCAAGTCTCACACAGATGTGCTTTGAACTTTGTCTTGGCTATAGTCATTAAAACTCCCTCTTAAATAGGGAGGTATCCTTCACCAAGTTAATTTGGTGAAGATGTCTGTAATCTGCTCATGTGTAGGAAGGTACTGCATGTGTACTATTTTTCTTTGTATAATGTCTCTAATATAATGATATTTTATATCAACATGTTTTGATTTATCATGAAACATTGGGTTCTCAAAGAGATTTACACACAGATTTGGTTATCATCATAGAATCCATCCCATTATCAAGTAAATCTGTCAGAAGCTTATGGAGTTGCATTGCTTCACACACTCAATGATACGCACTTTGCTTCTGTGGTTTTCAAGCCCACCGAGCTTTGTTTCCTATTGAACCAGGAAACCATGGAAAACTTCAGGGTTAAACAACAACCAGATGTTCTCTTCCAGTCCACTGTACATTCTGCTCAATCTATATTAGCATATCCTGCAAACTGAAGTTCACACTGGAGGCATATCTCAGGCCATATCCAACTGTTCCTCGTATATATCTCAATACATGTTTTTATGTTGTCCAGTGAGTCTATCTCGGTTGACTCATGGAATGACTAAGTAAATTTAGTGCATAGCATGAATCAAGTACGGTGTTAACCAGATATAGTCTCGTCTGAATAATCATCAATATTTTTCTTCAAATCCATCACCATGGATTTGCATTCTATCATACTGAACTTCTTTAGGACTTCTTCTCTTTGGGTACATGAAAATACACTGGGCACCCAAATATCCTGAAGTGTTCAATCTTAGGCTTCACTTTGGTGAAGGCTTCTTCAAGAGCTATGTTTTTCGAAGTCTGGTGAAGGCTCTTGTTCTGAACATATACTGTGTCATGCATGCTTCAACCCATAGAATCATAGAAGGATTCTGATCATGCATTATTGCATTGGTTGCCTCAATGATGGTTCTATTCTTCCTCTTTCTCAAATAGTTTTGGCTCCCTCTGAAGAATAAACATTTGCCTTTGTTGTTAACTTGTCTAGAATAAGAAAACAAGAGGAACCAAAACAATAATATCTCCTAAAGGAGAATGATGACTACATCTCTAGAATCAAAACAATTTAAGGAATGTTGCCACACCTACAACACCTACTTGTAATGTAGCAAAATTTAGAAATGTAGGTTTAGAGAAATGACAATTACAACAATCAAACCTGGAGTCTTCACTTCCAGTGTGTTTTTTCCTTTGAATGCACTGAGATCCCTTTGGATCCATGACTTCAATAAAAGGTTCCTTCCTCCTGCAATTTCCCTCATGACAATGATACATATAATATATATAGAAGTGCATACATGAGGGTAATGATATGATTTCTCCAATGGCACCTGGCTGATCTTTGTCCTCTTGACATCGTCATGAAGATGGTAGTCATAGTGTCACCTTTTTGTATCACCCACAATAAGAATTCCTCTGAAGTCTTGTCTTCCAGGAACTTGAATTTGCTTGATCCATCAAGCTTATCTTCCATCATAGTTATGTTCATCATAATTTTAGATTCTTCACAAACCCTTGTCAACTGGCCTAGAAAACCTAATGGCTACGCTAGGCTAGCACTTTTAGGTTTTGTTGGACTTATGACTACCAAAAATAAGCCTTCGAAATATAGGAGAAAAATGGTGAGCTGAAGAGCTCCTTCAATGAGTTTCATAAACCCTAATTATGAATTTTTTGCAAAAATAGCAAAACTCTAGAAACCCTACGGCCAAAAAATCAAAATGCTCAGAAATGAAATATGAAACTTGCTAGGGGTGTGCTGAAGGAGGCCATACACTCCTATGAACTTTTTTAGCCCCAACATCCAAGTGACAAGTGCTGAAACTCCTCAAAGAGGTAGGTCGTATGAAATTTCTGGAAACCCTAGGAGGGTCGTACGGTTTTGCAGAAGAGAGAGAGGATGACTGAAATTTGCTTGTGCAATGGGTTCTTTAATACCTATGCTTTCATTCCATGTTTATTTTTCAATAATCTAGGTTTAAGCATGAATTTCATTCCATTTTAGCATTTTACTTAAACCATAGACTATTTGTTGCAACAACCAAGATCACAAGAAGAAACACCATGCACAAGTACACAAGAAGTATTCTGGGAAACCCTTCTCAACAACGAAAGAAAACCCAGCCAATCCTTTTCGATATTCTTCAAGAGAAAGAACTTCAGCACCAATAAAACCTAGCACACAAAAGGGTGCTCACAAACCCTAGAAGACTAGCGCCCAAGAGAGGTGCACACTTTTCCCAAGTAACCCCTTCCTTGTTCTCCAAAACCACCTTTGAAAGTCTCCGTAGGAGACTCCATTCATTTTTTCCTTGAAAGTTATATTGAACTTTCTCTTAAAGATTCTACTGTAGTTTTCCAAATTCATTGCATTGAAAATCCTCCATTCATTTCTCCTAAAGAGTCACTTGAGAATTCTCCAAACCTTTCCCTAAAGGAATCTCTTGAAATTTTCCCTGTTTGGTCTACATCCCCAAAGTTTTCCTTCTTAAGTCATAAAAAGGAACTTTTAGAAATCCCTCAAAATTCTTTTCCATAAATCCCTCTTGAATAAGAAGAACCTTTCAAGGCTTATATAAATCCCCTTATTCCTGAAAGTTCTCAACTCATACTTGATTACCTAGCTATGGGAGGGAAAATACCACAACAACAACAACCCCCTCCTCCTCCACCAAGCATTTTCAATAAAGATGCTGCTAGATATTCCCCTTTGAATATTCCTAGTAATTTACATGATTTTCCTGATAATTATCTAAAAATGTTACCAAAATTTAATGGAGAAAGTGAAATTACAACAGTTGAACACCTAGCCTTTTTTGATGAGTTTTCTGACAATTTTGGACTTGAACATGAGGATGTCTATATGAATCTATTCGTCCAAAAATTTGAAGGGGAGGTGAGAACCTGGTTTAAGGGACTTCCTCCAAATTCTTTAGATTCTTGGGATGTATTAGAAATCGCTTTCCTTAGGTAGTGGGGAGAGAAGCACCATTTGCATTATTTGACTGAGTTTGGAAGTTTAAAAAAGAAATTTAATGAATTTGTCTTGGATTTTATTAAAAGATTTAATAAAATGTATAACAAACTCCTAGCAGATGTTAAACCTTCACAAACAACTACAAAAGTTACTTTTGCAGGTTCCTTTGATCAATCCAAAAATTTAACAAACATGTAAGATGATGCAGTGGAAATTGAATCTAATACGGTTGCTTGAGGAAAGACTAAAATTAAAAATGAAATTGGTGTAAGAGAATATATAAAACCAAAAGAATAGGCTGGACCATCAGGAATATCCAAAAATATTCAGGATAGTAAAATTGAAGAGATGTCCAAAATCATTAAAGACTTGTCCAATACATTAGCCATGATGGAATTTGAAAGAATAAGGTTCGAGAGAGATAAGAATCCAAATCAATTCAGTAGAGAATTTAACAATCCTCCTCAATTTCTTAAAAGAGAGAATCAAAATAATGCATAGTCCATTCAAGCACCTTTAAAAAATGAGAATATGTTAGATGATACTATTGAAGAAGGAGAATTTGAAAATGTTGATGAAGAAATGAATAATTTAGAAGATGAACTTTTAAAATCATATGTGACCCAAGATGAATATGAGAAATCCTTAAATGAAAAGGATAATCATAATCCAATAGATATACAATCATCTCAATATAGTTTTTTCTCAGATTTATTACAACCTAAAATGCATAAAAATTATGGCCTTAGGCCTAGACAGAATGAAAACAAAGCAAATGAACAAAATCAACCTAATAAAGTTATTGTAAAGGATAAATCTAAAAAGGCTTTTGCTTCTAATAAAAAAATTGATCAACCATCTGCTAAAAGAATAGAAGGTGAACATAGGGAATTAGAAAAGGTTAGCAATACCTTTAATTTAGAATACGAGATAAGTAAGATTAAAATCCATGTTCCTTTAATTGAATTAGCAAATAATCCTTTGTACCAGAAACAAAATTAAAAAATGATTGATTGTTCAGTTCCTACAGTACAAGTTGATGCAATTAATTTACAAGAGGAACACCCTACTATAATGTTTGGTCCACATATTGAAGAAACAAGAGATACAATAGCACCGTTTTATGTCACTCTGGCCATTCATGATCATTTTTTACATAATTGTATGCTTGATTAAGGAGAATCTCACAACCTTATGCCAAAATCAATTATGGAAAAATTAGGAATGGAAATAACTAGACCTTACCAAGATCTTTATTCATTTGATTCTAGGAAAGTTAAATGTTTAGGAATGATTAAAGACCTAGTAGTCAATCTTGCACTAATTCCAATAAAAAGTATAATGATGGATGTAGTCATTGTTGATGTACCTGTTAATTATGATATGTTATTTTCAATATCATCGTGTGTGAAATTGAGTGGATCATTATAATTAGACATGGCTTATGCAACTATCCCAATTTTTGGAGGTGAATTTAGAAGACTATATAGAGAAACAAAATTGGCATACACGGTTAGTGATCCAAAAAATACCAAAAACTATCCTATTTATTGTGAAGAACAAGACTTGGGATCCTTTATTTTCTCTGTAAATATTGAAACTGAAATGTGTACATAAAATGTAAATATTTCTTTGGATGAAAATAATCATGAGGGAATGTGGAAAATGTACTTTGATGGAGCTTCCTCTTGGGAAGGATATGGAGTTGGTGTCTTTTATTTTTTCACCTTTGGGTAATAAAACTATTCCATTCTCTTTCGGGTTGTATTTTGAGACTAATTCTACAAATAATGTTTGTGAATATGAAGCTTTGGTTTTGGGTTCGTAAATAACAAGAAAATTGAAAATTAAACATTTGGTAGTTTATGGTGATGTTGAATTGATCGTCAACCAGGTTAAACAAATTTATCAAGAAAAACATCCTAGGATGAGAGCCTACAGAAAATGTGTATGGGATCTAATTGAATTTTTTTTTTCTATCCTTTAATATTCATTCCATACCAAGAATTTATAATCAACAAGTAGATTCCTTGGAAATTTTTAGGAATTCATTGGCATGTTTTTTAGGATGATCAACAAATAAAACAATTTTTGGAAATGATAGAAGAGTTCTCTGCAACACACATTGATCAAGAAGATTGGAATGATAAATACTAGTTGCAAAATGAAAATCAAACAAAAGAACTATTTCAAAATATGACTTTAGCAACATTGGGCATTTACAACATTATTAGTAGCATGCAGTTTGGAAAAATACAAGTTCTCATCCAAAGAAAAGTCTAGTAAGGAAATTTTTGACTAGTGCATAGGATAGAAAGTACTTGATTGATTATCACAACATTGTTTTATGTGTATGCTTGAGTTGTTATGCTCTTGCTTATGTGCATACACTTGTTATTTGTGTGTGGTGTTGTTGAGTGCTAAGTATTTGTTCTTGTGATAGTAATTCCCAACACCATTGTCAATTCATGGCCTCAATTCACGGGTGACATTCAAAATAAGCACTTATGTCTAGGTGACAAATTGTTCCTTGGAAAATATTATATGTGATATGGACACTATTACAAACAAGTATTAAATTGTGATGAATGTTGATTTTTTTGCATGTTGAGTTTACATGTCTAGTTGAAATACTTGCAAGGTTATGTGATGCATTCTATTTTTTTCCAAGGAAAACCTCACTGGATCTCCCCTTTTCGTTGGAATATCTAGATGTTGGGTAGCTCAACTACCGACCACAATCATGACTAGTAACCCTAAGGAACACAACGAGATTTGAACCTATAACCCATGACCACCTTGTTAGAAATATGCCTTGGGATGATGGTTCAACTAATTGAGTTAACCCTTGGGGATAATGCATTCTATTTAATAACATAAATTGTATAATTTTGTTATTTTATTGTAAATTAAAATTCTCTTAACTTGTGGTGTGGAAATAAGGCTAGGAACAACTTTCCATTTTCTAGTTATAAAGATTGAGTTCAATGAATTATTGAAAGAGTTGTCAAGTTGATCAAGATTGCCTCCAAGTCAAAGCTCCGTTGTCATAGAATTGTAGTGTCATCAACAAGTTTTTCTACCCTGTCATATTAACAAGGTGGTTGAGTACATGACAAAGTGCTCGATAAAAACAAGAATAACACTTGTATGCACAAAGTGAGCCTTTCCATTACATCGATACTATATATTTGAAGACAAATTTGGATGTACATGGGAAAAGCAAGAGAAATGTAAGAGATAGAAATGTGACTATTGAACTAAACCTATTTAGAAAAATAATTTAACTTTAAGTATGCATTCCATCTACTTAACATATCTTTGAGTATAGCAAACCCATGATTGCAATTTACATGGGGAATTATAGCTATCTCTTTCCAACATGTTATCTCTTTGTACACAAGTGAATTTCATCACTATGAGATAAATGACCTTTAATAGGTTGTGAATCCTTCAAATTTGATCATTGACATATCTCTGAGTATATCCAATTCATGATTTCAATTTACATAGGGCATTATAACTGTCTCTTTCCAACATGTTCTTTTTTTACAAACAAGTAAATTTGATCACTATAGCATAAAATGACCTTTGATAAATTGTGAATCCTTCAAATTTGATCATTGGTGCAAGCAATGATGACCAACATGGTGATTAGAACTGTTAATACCTATGTGCAAATGTGTTCTATTATAATAACTCTACTTATGAACCATATTAAATTTAAGTATTGATCATAATATTCGGAATTTTATACCTTTAAATAAGACAATATTAGTCTACACAATGTTTACATGTTTTGAGGAGCTTTGATAATAATATTGAACTCATCCCTATGCAAATTCCAATATAAATTCCACTGTCTCTTCATGCTTTGCATACATAAACATGGTATTAAGACAATATTTTTAAATTTCAAGTCAAACCTTGTGAGTTATTTTATAAAGTATTTGCATAATATTTTCCAACAAATCTCACTCTAAAAATTTGCTTATTTCTTGCGTTTATATTAAAGTTATATTTTGCAATTCATTACATGTATATCTTATAACAAGCTCATTGCAATTCTTCCACTTTGTTGTAGGTTACTTCACTTTGAATGTACTAACATTCTAGTTTTTCCTATCAAACTTAAGTATTCCAACTAGATTCTTACATCTAAGATATATGCCACAACATCTATTACATAGGGAGCTTGAATGTGCATATATCAAAATAGATTATTTGAAAAACATTTACTAAGCTTTTTGGTTTAAAACATCTATAAAATTTAAAAAATAAAAATTGTTGATAAATAACAAAAAGAATTGTGGTTATAAATAACTTTTAATCTTAAATATTTAAATTTAATTAGTTATAAATAAATTTTAAATTTACATATTTAAATTTAATTAGTTAAAATTGACTTATAAGATTCACAAAAGTTCAATTTATAATTGAATAGAGCCATTGACATCTCCATAAAATTTGGAAAGTTAAAAAAAAAAAGTTCAATTTATAATTGAATAGAGCCATTGACATCTCCATAAAATTTGGAAAGTTAAAAAAAAAAGTGTACATTTGAAATGTCAAAATCATCTCTGCATTTCCATAAAAAGAAGTGAGAAGAAAGCATGGAGAAGAATTATACTGAGGCGGAAGAAATCCAAAAAGAGTAAACATGGACAACGATCCAAAGAGTAAATATGGACAACGATCCAAAGAAGGGCATCACTCTAAAAGCCCTAAACTAGTAAGATTGTTTATGTCAAATCTTTAACGATCCAAAGAGTAAATATGGACAACGATCCAAAGAAGGGCATCACTCTAAAAGCCCTAAACTAGTAAGATTGTTTATGTCAAATCTTTTAGCATCTAGGGTTGAGAAGAAATTGATGATGTTATTATTATTGACAACTAATTAGAGATCTCTTGCAACATGAACCATTTAGAGGTTGAGGTTAAAAGTAAGATGTAATAAATCTAGACTGCATTGCATGAAGATCTATATTTGTGAGTATTTATGTTTGAAATGAAGCATCTTGTGAAGGACCAATACAATACATTTTTGGTTTTCTATTCTAGCATTGTCATGTACTTAAATTGATAAGGAACTGATAAATTTTCATTGTTGTTTCTAAAGAGATCATATTATTGAATACCATTAGTATGTTTATAAACTTATAGTCACAAGGTTTCCACTCAGTTTAAATAATATCTCTAATTTTATTATATATTGATAAATATCTCCCAAAATCTTTTTGTTGAAGCACTTTCCAATACATCTTTCTAATAAAAATAATCCATATTTTTGCTAAATATCCCATATTTTTACCAAATAAGCAATCTACTTAGCAGTATTTTCTCCCACACTGATACCATGTATTTTCTCCCACACTAATACCATGACACACTGATACCATGATACACTGATACCCTGTATTTTCTCCCACACTGATACCATGATGCATATTTTTACCAAATAAGCAATCTACTTAGCAGTATTTTCTCCCACACTGATACCATGTATTTTCTCCCACACTAATACCATGACACACTAATACCATGATACACTGATACCATGATACACTGATACCCTGTATTTTCTCCCACACTGATACCATGATGCCATGTTAATCAAAGTAAAACCTTTCCTTAACTTTGGTACCCAGCTCCTGGCATGCTTGGAGGACCTTGACCTTGGGATTGGGCATGTGGCATAAAATGTTGCCTGCTTGGAGGACCTTCACCTTGGGATTGGCCACGAGGACCTTCACCTTGGGATTGGACATGTTGCATAAACTGTTCCATGCTTGGAGGACCTTGACCTTGGGATTGGACATGTGGCATAAACTGTTTCCTGCTTGGAGGATCTTCACCTTGGGATTGGCCATGAGGGCCTTGAACTTGGGATTGGACATGTTGCATAAGCTGTTCCCTGCTTAGAGGACTTGGACCTTGGCCTTGGGATTGGACATGTTGCATAAACTGTTCCATGCTTGGAGGACATGGACCTTGGGATTGGCCATGTGACATAAACTGTGTTCTGCTTTGATTGGGACGTTGAGTTTGAGGGAATGCTTGTCCAATTGCTGAAGGCATTCCTTGTGGCTGTTGCTGGCCAGCTGATATAGGCTGTGTTATGGTTTGATTTGGAAATTGAGTTTGGGGAAATGGTTGTCCGCTTGCTAAAGGCATTCCTTGTGGCTGTAGATTCTGTCGTTGTTGGCCACCTGATATAGGCTGCATTCCTTGTGGCTGTGGATTTTGCTGTTGTTTTGGCTGGCCACCTGATATAGGCTGCATTCCTTGTGGATGCTTTTGCTGGCCACCTGATATAGTCTGCATTCTGTGTGGATGTAGATTTTGCAGCTGGTGTGGTCGCTGTTGCTGGCCACCTGATATAGGCTGTGTTATAGTTTGATTTGGAAATTGAGATTGGGAAAATGGTTGTCCTCTTGCTAAATGCGTTCCTTGTGGCTGTGGATTTTGCTGCTGGTGTTGTTGCTGGCCACCTGATATAGGCTGTGTTATGGTTTGATTTGGAAATTGAGATTGGGGAAATGGTTGTCCGCTTGCTAAATGCATTCCTAGTGGCTGTAGATTTTGCTGCTGGTGTTGTGGCTGTTGCTGGCTACGTGCCATAAGCTGTGGTCTGCTCTGAGTTGGAAGTCGAGATTGGGCAACCGCTCCTTCAGCTGCTGAAAACATTCCTTGTGGCTTTTGATCTTTCTGTGGTCTGCTTTGATTTGGAAATTCACATTGGACAAATTCTAGTTCAACTTCTGGAGGCATTCCTTGTGGTTGTGGATCTTTCTTCTGCCGTTGTTTCTGTGTCCCCCGAAGTCGCGTAAGCTGTGGCTGTGCTATGGTTTGATCGGGAAGTTGAATTTGGGCAAGTGTTGAAGGCAGTCCTTGTGGCTGTTGATCTTGCTGGTCTTGTTGTTGCTGCTGCTGCCACAACTGTTGCAGAAGCGGCTGAGGGAGTCCTTGTGACTGTTGATATTGCCGCTCTTGTTGTTGTTGCTGCTGCTTCTGAGGGAGTCCTTGTAACTGTTGATGTTGCTGCTGCTGCCACTGCTTTTGTTGTTGCAGATGCGGCTGAGGGAGTCCTTGTGACTGTTGATGCTGCCGCTCTTGTTGTTGCAGATGCGGCTGAGAGAGTCCTTGCGGCTGTTGTTGTTGCCGCTCTTGGTGTTGCAGATGCGGCTGAGGGGGTCCTTGTGCCTCTTGATGTTGCCACTCTAGTAGTTGTTGCATATGCGGCTGGTTTGGTTGCTGCTTCTGTTGTTGCAGATGCGGCTGGATTGGTTGCAGTTGCAGCTGGCTTGGCAATTGTGGCCAGGAAACATCACGACCCTAAAGGTAAAATGTCAGAAAGTGTCACTTTGATTCTGGAAAGGGGGTCAGATTCACACCACGTAAATTAAAATTCCAATTTCCAACTTACCGGAGAGAAAACCAATCCCAGCAATTTGTGTGGACCCTTTGCGGCTGATAGCAGCAAAATCTGCGTTGGCAGCTCGATCAGTGCCCACTGAAACAAGAACAAGGAACACAGAATTAGGACATCCTAACTTTTCAATTATACTACATGCAGATTTATCAATCATGACACTTTATACGAAAAGTTCCTCGCTTGATCAAACCATGTAACAAGCAAAATGCAGCCCCAAAAAGACGAAGCACATAGATAGAAAAGTAAAAAACTTGATGAACTGCGAAGTACTGAAAGGAAACAAATTATAAAATAGACTAGAAGATAGAAAATGTAGGGACTAATCAACATTGACAATAGGGGGATCTGAAAGGTTCCACACTGATCGTTATTTGCAGCTACTGAGCATGGTAGTTTCTTGCTTCCCTGTTCAAATTGCCCATGCAGCGTGCCGTCTTCATTCTCTTTCATTGGTGAACTCTTCCAGTGTTCTTTAGGGGATGTAACATTTCATTGCTAACTTGTTGCCTTACCCTGTATTATTCTCCTTGCAATCCTCTTTATGGAAAATGTGTGCCTTTCACGTTTTCTTTCATCGTCTTCCTAATATGTTTTCCCTTTTACAGACACCATTAATTTGACATAAAAGATATCATCCATATTGCAACTGTCAAAGGAAGGTCTTTCAAACAGTTTCAGGGTTTGTGAGTCTGTCAGAAGCCAAAGGAAGATCATTTGAAGTCTGAATATATTTTTACAATGAAGTTTGTTGGATTGAATGCCTCAATGACCTTCAAAATAGCCAGAAGAACATAAATCTGTATTGCCAATCTTTGAAATAGATATCAAAGGTGTAACTCATTCATTATGATCTTCCATACACTGAAGAATGCCAAAATCTGCAAGCACTACCATATTCCAAAGAAGGAAATACAAACTCTAGAACGATAATTTCCAAATAATGCAAAATGCCAATGAACCCTACTCTCAAACAAAAACTGTATAATCATTCTCCAAGTATCTCTAGCAATGTTTGGAAAACTAACCCGTGCAAAAGATGTGCTTCACAATCTTTGAACAATGACACACTCGACAAAGGCCATTAGTAAGCCCACTCTTGGCCAATTGAGACTTGGAGATCCCTTAATAAATTGCAAACCAAGCAAAAACTCTCAGTTTATAAGAAAGCCAAACCGACCAAACACTATGAAGCCTGGGAACCCATCTATCCTCCCAGTCAATGGAGACACACATCAAATTGAGGATAGGGGATAGAGGATGTCTATGATAAGCACTAAATATAAACCATGGGAATCATACTAATAAAGTGGTCAACCAAATCTCCACTTGCAATTCCACCAAAGTGGCGTAGGCATCCCAACATTCATTTTGAATAGATTTGAATTTGAGATGAGTCCTGTCAATTTTATGATTGGGGGATCATCAGGGTCAATCAAACCATGATCCTAAACAAGAGAACTCTAGTCTTAGGAATGTGTATTTGAAACCCACACATCTCTCTAGAAAAAGATACCTTTCCTGCTCAACCTACATGCCTAATATAGGGCATCTCTGCAACACAAGAACCATGAACCCTCGAGTTCCAAATGGGACAACGATATAGATCCCATCCTCTACTATTGTCCTCCCAATGTCATCCTACAACATCTTTCCAAGCTAACCATATCCTCTTGAAGACAAGTGAACCCAAAACTTAAAACAAATAGGGTGATGAGTTAATATCACATAAACCAAAAGCCCCTCACACTCTACCAATATGCTAAGTAAACACCATCCAATGTTGAAACAAGACCTACAAAAAGGCTGAACCCCCTAGATACCTCACCACACACTTGGTCATAAGAGTACTACCCTGAATGGCAACATCAATTAAACCAAGCCCCCCTCATCCTTGTGCATGGTAAACACAAAATAAAACCAAAGGAAGATCCTTCCCACCATACTTAGGTCCTTTTTGTAGCTCTTTTGGTGTTATGGTGAATAATCATAAAATAGAACTCTAGATAAATTCCTCTCAACACTTAGTAACCACAAAAACCTAATTCCAAAAAGTGTTACTATATAAGTGTTTTCACTCTTAAGAGGAAATGAAAAGGGTCTCAAAAAGTGTAGTTGAATGCATAAAGTAGTTATGAAACATGTAACATCAAATAGTGCACAAACAAAGGTTATCATTAATTAAGGTAGAAAAAAAATGGGCGTTTATGAAGAGGATATTAAGATATGTACATAGAACAATTAATTACAACATATGCTATGATGGTCTTAGCCAAAAATCTAGCTTTTGTGCAAATGATGTTGACAACTAAAGTGACCATGGATTATATGGGAATGTTTCAAAGTTGAGTACCTTAACTTACTATCCTTATATAAAAGGGACTTTGTGTGGTGGTGTTATCAATTGCGGGACTTTGTGTGGTGGTGTTATCAATTGCACTAATAAGGATTTAGATGGGAAGCTCTATTATAATAAATTGTAATAGTTGGAGTGTAATGCCACAAGCTAACAATAGAGTTAGCATGTCGAGTTGAAAGACTTACTCATTTAATGTAAACACTTACTCCTTCAATGTCATTTCATTAGAGAAATAATTGAGTTTGAAAAAGAGTTATCAATTAGTTAATTGAATTTAAAAAAGAATTATCGATTAGTAAAGTGTAACATTAAACAAATGGACATTTAATTGCTTATTAAGTTTATGAAGTTTATGATTAGTGTTAAATTTCATTAAATTTTATATCAAAGTTAAAATATGAAATGTATGTTACATTAACACTATCGTCTATTATCTCCATTCCTCACAACGATTATGAAAGACAACTTATTAAAATATTCTTAAGTGGGAAGAAGAAAGAAGAAGAAAAGCAATCATGTCTTCTACTTGATGCAGAAACAAAAGGAAATCAAGACTAGCATCTCTGCAATACTTACATGTTTTTTCTCTTCAAGTTTGTCGAAGAAAGTAATATCCCCCACCGCAATGAATGTAAAGAGCTTTGCGAGTCCTTGGTACCTGGAATTATGAAGTACATAGGTTTAGTACAAAGTGAAAGGAAATATTTTTTTTTTCTCATAAAATGCAAATATTAGGAAAGCATCTAAAGCCATACTTCCTGTTTGCGTCGGCACGAGAAATAAGCGTTTTTATAACCATTGTATTTGGCCAATCTGCAGCAATACTGCATAAGAAAAGGTTTGCGTCATTAAAACGTGGTAGTATTGATGAGCTGCACATGATAAGTTGAGGGTACCAAATATGACAATTTTTGGGGATATGATAGATCTGCATAATACTTCAATTCTGTTAATGAAATACTGATAATGATAAATACACCACGTAATAAATATGTTTATGTTTAGATGTAAGAATTACACTTAAAAGACTAAATAAAGCTTAAAGGATTAATCTAGAACAGTTCTCGGGGTTGCAAAGTGAAGTAATGAAATTTTATACTTTCTCTTTATAATTTTATAATGTGGAGTCATGTAATTTTTAAGGATAATAGGTAGCATAGAAAATGTTCACCAAATCCCTTTCTCAATGGGGAGCATCACTGTTTTAAGAATATTTTGTTTACTTGTTTTATTAGCTTAAACAGACTTGCATTAATGAAGGTATTTGGTAATGTTACATGAATCTTGAAATGAAGGTAGTCTTTTTCTTAAAAAAATTATCATTTTTAGTCACAACTAAAATAAATGTAAGTGAATTCTATAAAAATCAAAGATATTACAAAACAACTAAAAGAGATAGGCTTGCAGATGGAAGAAGAAGATATGGTGCCACTCACTCTCAATAATTTACCAACTTCATTAGAGCATTTAATTGAAACCCTTAATATTAGATCTACTACATTGACTTGAAGTTTTAAGTGAAGAGATAAGTACTAAACTCTTGCAACAAGTGGAAACCACACTTTGGCAATTGCAATGGGAATGGGGATGGGGATCTAGAAATGGTTTTGGTAGTGAACTTTAAGGGAAAAGAAAAGTTTCTAAGAAGAATGAAGGTATAAATAAAGAGGGAAACAACAAGACAATGGTTCAAGTAATCAAAAGACCTTTAAATGTCATTACTGTGGAAACCTAGGCCATATGAAGGATTTTGCAAGAAATGGTTATGGGAGTAGAAGATTAACCAAGGAACAAAGGGGTATGACTTCCATTATTAAAGTAGATGAAGAGATAGTCTTGTGGGTTTTCCATGATTGTGGAAGTAAGAGGCTCCTAGCATAATGAAATCCTCACCAAATTGAGCTAGTTATACCAGAAATGGGATCATCTAGACAAGGAATACGACAACTTAATCAATGTAATTTGGGGTCAGAGGCAAGGAGTAAGGAATGAGGATCTAGAGGTGGATGGACAACCTACAAGGATGAAGGAAGAGAAGCAAGGCAATGAGGAAGAAACTCAATCTGAAGAAGTGTCCATGGACAATTCAATGGAGGATACATCTCCCATCTTCATCCATGTTGACTCAAACGCAGATTCTAAATGATTAGCTTTTGTCATACCAAGTTTCAATGTTGGGTTGCGTTTTCATTTGATATGTATGCAATGTTGTTATAGGCTGTAAGTAGTTTTGGTTTTAAACTTGAAAGGTATGTTTTTTTTGGTTTTGTTATCAATATTTTTCTAAATTGCTATACAGGAAAGGACAAATCTTAGAACAACCTTAGTCTTTTTTTGGAGAGTTGTCTCCTTGTTTTCTTTGAAAGTAGGTTACAACAGTAACTACATGTAACATATTTTGTATACTATTAATGAAATCTAGCTAAATTAAAAAAAAATGTTGCTAACATATCTTCTATTGACTTTGTTGTTTTTGGTGGTGGGGAGAAATTCAGAGTAGAAGACGAAGGAATTGTGCAGATAACCTTGTTAGGCAAAAAGTTGATATTCGTTAAGGTCTACTATGTTCTAGGAATGGATAAGAATCTTTTTTGTGTCATATTATGAAGCACATCCCCAATCACATGTAGTTTTCAACAATCACAAATGCTATTTTGTTGATAGGTCAATAAGAAGACACTCACTTATCGCATTGAACACCATGGCCTTTTCAGGTTTGTTTAAGTAGTATAGGAAAAAGAGCATGCTCTGGTCAATAGTGGTCAAGATTGAAATATTTAAATTTGAAATATCTTTCTTATTTGGCTAATGAAAGTTTCTCGAATGGCCTTCTAGAGATACAAAACCACTTAGGAGTTTGTGAATCATTTTGGGCTGGAAAGTAGCATAGGTCTCATTTTGAAGAAAGACTAGCATAAAGAGATAAGGAGGTTCTTTAATTGATCCATGTTGACATTTGGGGGCTAGTGCTAGGTATTTTTTTATTTGTAGATGACTTCTCAAGGAAAATGTAGGGGTTCTTTCTAAAGCTAAAATCATATGTGTTGATGAGTTAAAAAAGTTCTAGTCTTTGGTAGAAACCAATCTAGAAAGAACAAAAACATTCTCAAATTAGATAATGGCAAGGAATTTTACTCAAAGGGTTTTCTTGATTTTCTAAAGAAGGCACTGAGAGACAATACACCACACCTTACACTCCACAACAAATGGAGTGGTAGAGAGGTGGAGTTGTACCATTATGAAGATGGCAAAGTGTATGTTAGAGAACAAGTCTATTCCTAACAAATATTGGGTGGAAATACACACATTAGTGCATCTACTTAATGAATTTCGAACAAAAGTGGTAAACAAGAAGACTCCATAAAAAACATGGTTTAGATGAAAACCCAAAGTAAGTCATCCCAAAGTTTTTGGTTATGTTGTATATTTATGGGTTCCTAAAGAAATACAAACCAAACTTGATGCAAATGTAAGAAAATGATACTCACAAGCTATAATGACAACCATAAGGCATTTTGGTTGGTTGATGTTGAGACTAGAAAACAATGTTATAGTTGTGATGTGGTAGTTCATGAATAAGTAAAGACTATTCTAGACAACATTATAGAAAAAATCAAATATAAAAGTTTCCCAAAATGAAAATAATATAGATAGATGAAAAAATATAAATGTAGGATGAAAATCATCAACCTAAGGTGGGATTTACCTGATTTACCTCTCCCCATGATTCCCACTAATTTTCCAATCAAAAGGATGTCCGAAATAACTCAAATCAACAAGAAAACAATTTTTAATTGATGGAAAAAAAGAGTAGAACGCAATGATGTTACAATACCTGTTATGATGCCAAGTTAGATGAGACGCTTTATATGAAGATAAAAGGGAGACCAAAAAGATAGCACACTGCGAATTTTTCTTTGATGGGTAGCTTTCAGTACTCATCTGAGGTGTAAGGGATGTGAAGAAGCCAAAGGAAGACTGGAATGTGAATAAACAATGAAAGTTGAACATGAGATTTTGAAGAAGAATCGAACATGGACTCTCACAAAGTTATTTTTAAGAAAGAACCCCAGAAAAATGTGTAAGTAAAGTCAAGGAAAAGGCAGAAAAAACACTTGATAGGCACAAAGGGCTTTGGGCAGAAAGCAGGGACTGATTATGAGGAGTCATTTGCTCCTGCAACAAAAATGAGAACAATCCGCTTAGCACTAGCCATGGTAGTACAATGACGAGAAACTTTACCAAATGGACATGAAGAAGAGTGATTTTCTCAATGGAGATCTAAAGGATGAAGTCTACACATACCAATCACAGGGATTTCAAGTTCCAGGGAGAGAACATCTGGTTTGTAGATTGAAAACAGCTCTCAATGGGATGAAACAAGCTCTCAATGCTTGGTACATAAAAATTGATAACTATTTAAATAAAAAACATCAATTTTATCTCTATATTTTATAAATTTATCTGGATAGAGAGGCTTAGTAAGATTTCCTACAGTTTACTCCTTGTGTGATACAATATTGCAGTTTGATTTGTGCAAGGAGACTAACCAATAAGCTTGAAGTTTGGATTTCATACAAAATCTTTCAATCAATTGAGCATAGTAGGAAAAATCAATATAGTGATATCTATAGGCTCCTTGACCAATTTATGACTGAAAGTACAGAAATGTTGCGTTTTTAACACAATTTATGAAGTGCTACACAATGCAACATTTCATGAAACAGGTTCTTAAGAAAAAAATCGTGCTATGCCATTTTTCCCAATGAGGATAAGGGAAAAAACTATTTCTGTGAGATTTTAAAACAACAATCTATTTCTGTGAAATATATATATAGATGAACAAAGAAAAAAAAAATCACAACTCACTTGTTCGATGCAGTTCTTCTGCAGATTGCCTGTGAAAAAAAAAATATATAGATGAATAAAGAAAAAAAATTAGCACTCACTTGCTCGATGAAGTTTCTTTGCATAATGCCTGTGAAAAAAATACAAAAATGTCAGAATCTTCAACTTGAGTAAGAAAATACACAGAAAATATACTAATGAAGGCGTGGACGAAACAGATATATAATAATACAATTATGAATGATAGATTTTTTGGAAACAAAATGCAGATCCCTTCGTGAATGCATTCGAAAGTTTGAAAGATGAATAAATAAGTAATGAAAATTTCATAAAAATATAAAATGCAGAAAAGGTATAGACCAGAAAGAAAAAAATAAAGTTAAATATGGTTATATAAAAATATTATTACTTAAAATTATATCTAACATATTTATTAATATTAAATGTAAAATTTACCGGGTTAAATACACAAGGAAAGTCAAAATTGTTTTTTTCAACATAAAAAAAATAAAATTGTTTTTTCAACATTTATAAATAATTATTCAAAATATTTTTTTTTTCAACATAAAAAAATTCAAAATTATTATTATCAACATTGATAAATAAATTAATGATTTTAAACTTTTTATTAACTCTCAAAAAAAAAGAAGATTAGTTATACTCACAAGCTGAAATATTAAGCACTAAGCTAAAACATTAAGCACCAGAAACATTATACACCATACAGTGAGCGGATATACACTATTTATCATTTATCTATCATCACCATGTATGCACTAATCAGTAAGCTGATGATTAACTTAATAATTAACTCACTGCATAGTAAT
>ML776654.1:572476-629877 GCA_009831015.1 Picea engelmannii | reverse complement strand
GTCCTATGCCAGTCAGTGCATTATGTCTCCTTCCAATTTCACATTGAAGATTACCTGGGGCACTGGTACCTGCACCAAAATAGTGTGCTCCTACTAGTCCTATGCCAGTCAGTGCATTATGTCTCCTTCCAATTTCACATTGCCCTCCTTGTGGTTCTTTAAGCCCCCCTCCAGCAACTGATTGTCCCAAACCAGCAAGTATATGTCCACCAGTGGCAGTTGATGACAACTGAAGATTTGATCTTTTCCTTCCTCTGGAATTAGCAGGAGAGGAAGGAACACTGGATCTTTTCTTTCCTTTGGAATTAGCAGGAGACGAAGAAACACTTGGTTCTTTCTCTGCTATGGAATGAGCAGGAGACGAGGAAAATGGACCAGAAACAGTTTGTGCTGTCCCATGTAAAAGTGGAGCAGGTGTCGTAATTGACAAGGGAGGGGCTGATGTCACAGATATACTTGTAGGAACCTCCTGAGCCGTCAAATACCCAAAAGCATAAATTAAAAATTAGTCCAAATTATTCAGCAACATCTTGAATGGAACATTAAATGATAACCCGATACATAGGCAGAGAAGATCAAGAAGTGGTACCGTGCTCGTAGTTGCAGCAGAAACATTTGGTCCTTTCTCTCCTATGGAATGAGCAGGAGACGAGGAAAATGGACCAGAAACAGCTTGTGCTGTCCAATGTAAAAGTGGAGCAGGTGTCGTAATTGACAAGGGAGGGGCTGATGTCACAGATATACTGGTAGGAACCTCCTGAGCCGTCAAATACCCAAAAGCATAAATTAAAAATTAGTCGAAATTATTCAGCAACATCTTGAATTGAACATTAAGTGATAATCCGAAACATAGGCAGAGAAGATCAGGAAGTGGTACCATGTTCATCGTTACAGCACCAAAGACTGCGCTTGGCGTCGGATGATGTTCTACCATCGTTTCATCACCTGCTAAAAGTGGTACCATGTTGGTAGTTTCAGGAGGGACTGCGTCTTCATCCCACAATTTATCAAACGGCAATGTATCATCAAACATTTTACCATCCCACATTTTATCATCCAACAATTTATCAAGCAAGATTGCATCCCGCATTTCATCATTCCACATTTCAACACCTGGTAAAAGTGGTACCATGTTAGTTGGAGGAGTAGAGACTGCTTTTGACGTCGGATGATGTTCAACACAGATTTCATCACCTGGAAAATTTGGTACCATGTTCGTAGCTTGAGCAGAAGAGACTGCGTTTGACGTCGGATGCTGTCCAACCATCGTTTCATCACCTGGAAATAAACAAGATATTAGTATGTTTCTAGCATGCTTGGTTACGGTGAACGCAATGCATTTCTTTCCATTCTACTTTTCTTTTGTAATATTGTAATATAGAGCATCTTTTTCCCTTGGTAGATAATAATAATAATTTATTTTTAATTTCAGCGCAGACACCAAATTAGTGTAAGAGATGTCTTGTTTGTGGGATAAGTGACTTTCTAGGTTGACTGGTAACAGGGTTATCCACTGTCAACTCAAGGGACACATTCAACAGAGCGTCATGATAGCCACTAGCTTAACCCCTACGGATCCAGAAAATTGAACCCAAGAGCTACTGACACAACCTACTTGGATACCCCACTGGATTCTAAAACCTATATAGGTATCCATATTCTACCTCCTCTGGATTTCAACATACAACCTGAATAGATCACTCTAGTAACATCCTACCATACCAAGTGTGTACTTGGTTTAGAAATGCTCAAAGTTTTTAGTGGACACTCCACCCATCCTCTCAGACAACATGAAGTTCATATGTAGGAAAAAAGTGTACCGAGGTATGTATTTAAGGAGGTGGAAGGGTAAGTGACCGTTTAATAAGAACTAGGTAAAGAAATAATTAAACAAATCACACAGCCCTTGAGATTAAATAAAGGTAAAAAATAAATATTAAAAAGTCAAAATAACGGTAATGGTGTAGATTGTTAATAATAGAAACTAACAACAACCACATATGTAAAAAGTGATTGATATATGCAATGGGCACTATTTTCCAAATTAAAAATTAGTTTAAAAATAATGCCGTCGATCTTTTTACTTTTTATAAATGTGGTTGTTGCTACTTGAATACTAAACCATTAATTTAGAGGAATACTAAATCATTAATCAAAACAAAAAACTTAATGGTGTAGATTGCCAATAATAAAAACTAGCAATAACTGCATTTGTAAAAAGTGGTTGATATATGCTAATGGGCACCATTTTCCAAATTAAAAATTAATTAAAAATTAATCATATATCAACCACTTTCTATAAATCTGGTAGCTGATCTGATATATGCAGATGGACACTATTTTTCCAAATTAAAAATTAATGGCCCTATTGGTGCTAATTAAATTAAAGTTAATTAATTCATTAAATAAATTAGTGAAAATGATTTAATAATGATACAATATAATGATGAAAAAGATAGGATATTAGGAAGGGTGGTGTGGATTACCAATTGATGTTGGAAGATGATAATGCTAAGTTAAAATTATGAGACTATGTTATTATTATATTATATGTTCAAATCCAGAGGGGGTAGGGTATGTATATTTCTGTAGACTTTACAAGTAAAATAACTGGGTTAAGGGGGTCTCATATACCAATTTGGTGTCTAGCTTGACCTTAAAAATAAATTATTAATATAGTCTTAGTGGACCTAATTATTAATTTTCATTTTTTTTCTTTCTAAAATCAATTCATAATTTACAAATAACCAAAAAAATTTAAAACTATATAAAATACTTAAAATTTTGAATATCTCTACAAAAATATTATCAAACATGAATTAATTAGATTCACCAATATTTATACACTTTAAAATACGTATGAATCCTTAAAATTTTCCCTATTACCACTTGGCTAGTTTCAAATCCTCCTCAATGAATAGAAACTAGTTTATGCCAATAAATTTACAAAAGATACCATCCATAAAACACATTCTTAGGAAAACAATGGATGTCATTTTTAAGTAAAAAAATGAACCATCTTAATATCCCTTCTTTTTACACATACCAGTTAACCACACCACACGTCCAACCTTACATTTTCCAATATTTTCAAAAACCTTATATTATTATTTATATTATTATCTAATTCACTAAAAAAAAATATACCAAAGATGTATGAAATAACATATACCAAAGATGTATATTATTATCTAATTCACTAAAAAAATATACCAAAGATGTATGAAATAACATATACCAAAGATGTATGAAATGTCATTCACTGCTTCTATATATATATATCATACCAAAGTAGAAATAGTGTTTCAAGGTTGTAAGGATTTTCAAGCTTGTTTCAAGCAACGTTTAAAGATTTATGAAACGTATCCTATGAAAAAAAAAGAGCCACATTTTGACTTCAGGTTTGAGAGAAATCTTGATAAGTATAACAAAAATCATTATTTAAAAATCACTCATTAGTGATTATATATAGACATGATACAACTCCATTATATATATATATATATATATATATATATATATATATATATATATATATATATAAAATGGAGTTGTATCATGTCTATATATAATCATTAATGAGTGATTTTTAAATAATGTTTTATGTATTTTTTAGTCAACTTATTTTTTAACTATGGTTGGTTTCATTCTAGTTTCAATTTGAACCTCAATTAGTTCTAGTTTTAATAACTTTTCTTAGTTTATGAATAGGTTGAAGAGAATACATTATTAGGTTCAAAGGTTACTCTGAAAGTGTTTACATCATGCTTGGGAGTGCATGGTCTATGGATGGCCCTTGGTAGTTCCACAATGAACATACACGTTGCAATAGGATTTCTCATTGATTGCTACGCTTTGTCTTGACATTTTTGTAGCATTCTTCCTTGGAGCATTGTAGACCTACAGATCTTAGTACCTTCTACATGAAATCATCGTGTGGAGTGTAGTTTCTTACTTAGGAGGATGTAATGCCTTTGATAAGTGTTGGTTATCCCATAGTTACGTTGAACCATTGATGGCATCATTTAGGTGGATTGGACCTAAAGGCACACATGTCTTGGGAGGGAGTGTTGGAGCATTGGAGGCCCTTGGAGGAGTGTTAAACCTTGCTTGAGGGGTGTTCAACCTTGGATCTTACTTGTTGGATGTACATGCATTGGAGATTGACATGTGTCACCTAGAGTTGAACCGCTCCACATGTGAGCCTATCTTGTGTAGAGTTAGGTTGCTTGTAGTGGACTATAACCACTTTGTAGTGTATGCCTCACAAATATTTCATATAAATAGAGGGAGGAGAGCTTCATTTGATCATACTTGTACTTGTTCACTCTTTTACTCATTCATCACATCATCATATATTAGAGATGTGAAAGCTAAAGTGAACTTGTCTCTTTCATTGTACTTACACTCTTGTCTAGTATGCTAGGGTTCTTATGTTGATGCATGAAAGGTGTTAGGGTTTTCCAAAGAAGACAAGGGAAGCTAGGGTTTGGGAAAATCCCTAGAGGAGAAAAGGGAGTGCTTAATTTGTGAGATAAGAAAACCAGGGTTTTGTGGAATTGGAAACCATATGACTACTTGGAGTGCTTGATGTGGAGAAGATAATGGAAGATTATCTTGTTTTCTATTGTACACTTGTGTGATGCAACTATAGGTGCTAAAGAAGACTTTTAAGTGTGTATGATTGCTTGTTGTAGATGTTTGGTGAAGCAGATAGATTTGGTTGGGAGTGATTCCTAGCTAGGATAAGTTGGTGGCTAGGTTTGACAATTTGTGTGATGCTAGCTTGTTGAACTTTCCCTAGCTAGGGTTTGGAGAACATTGGAGAGTCCTAGCTTGTAATAAGCTTGAAGGACTAACTTATAACAAATTGGGATACGTTGTTAGTATGTACTTATAACTTCAAATTATGTATATATGATGAGTTATTTGTTGTCCAAACTTTGTGCACTCACATATCCAATTTTCAATCTATCTTCTATTGGTGAATGAGCAATTGAGAGTGTTGATAATGTGTGTTGATTTAAAATATTGTATATTTAGGAGGTATTCCCACAAGAGGCCAAGGTGTTAGGCATGTGGGAATCTTCATCGACACTAGATTAACCTTTCATTTTATTGACATCAACCTTGGAATGAGGCTAGGGCCTCATGGGAAAATTGATGGGATTTGTGGGCTTGTGTTGGGGTTTGACACCCACAAAGAAGAAATAAAATATTATAATTAATTGTTGAGTTTAGAAGGGGTTCCTAAACTCACTCATAAGACTTGTATATAAAGGAGAGGATATTGTGACAAATATCATTTTAACATTGTGACATGATGGAGTTGGCATAAGTGAGTCTGCACTTGTTTCAAGGAGCTTGGTGATTTTAGAAAGGTAATTTTTGTAACTATGGAAAATATAGACAAGGGTTATGGATCTTCTAATTTATTTTATTGGTAGGTAAATCACACGTTGAAGTGAGGAAGGTCACACGTTGAAGTGAGGAATGCCGCACGTGTGGATGAAAATCATAGAATGGATCGTACATAAGTTTTTTTACATGTTTTTGTACATGTACGTGAATTGTAGTGGGAACAATCACATATGTATGCAGGTTGCAATGGGAAAAATTGCATATGTTTGCGGATTTCAGTGAGAACAATAGTGTACAATTGCACATAGGTTTCTAGGCAAGAGCACGTCTGTACAGACTAACATCAGTAGACCGTACATGTGGTATGCAACAGATTTGTGAGTTGGGAAGATTCTCAAGTATTTTGTTGATATTTTGGTGATATTGAGAGGACTGGTTTTAGCCTCAGATTTGGTGATATTGATAGGATTGGTTGTCATCAGATTTGGTGTGTCTGAGAGTATTGGTTTTGTCCTCAGATTTAGTGATTTTGAGAGGACTAGCGTTTTCCTCAGATTTGGTGATTTTGGGAGGACTAGTTTTGTCCTCATATTTGGAGATTATTGTGACAACCAGGAGGAATGGTTTTTTCCCTTATAATTGAATGAAGTTACAAAACATAAATTTTGTGTCTCATGCGTATTGATGATGATTCATCTATGATCTTGTTGTTTCTGCTACTATATTTTCAGTCAATAATTTCAGTGTAAAATTGTTCAGTGATAACAACTAGAGTTTATTTTTGGATCACTAGGAAGTAATTTTCAGATATATGAAATTAGTCACATAGAGTTGCATGTGAAAAATTGACATGGTATCATAATTGAGTCTTTGAAGAGAAGGGGATCATCTTGAGACACATTTTTTGCTATAGAATGAAGGTGGATTGAAGGAACAACAAAATTGTTGTTGCAAATTTTTTGTTCTTGTTCCAAGCAGGTCAATATGGTGAGCACATTGAATATTGCGAACATGTTGGAAGGGGCAACTAACTTATGGGCTTGGAAGGCTAGATTTCTTCTTTTTTTGGAGGAAAATGATCTCAAGGAATTTGTTGAAGGTGTGGTTTCTAGCCTAACTTATCACTTGATTCCTCACATTGCAGAGAAGACATCTACCAAGGATATGTATGATTCTTTGGTAGGTCTATACCAAAACAAGAATACATGCATGATGCTTCATTTGAAGCACCAACTTCAAATTATTAGGATGACCAATGAGGACAAAGTTGTCAACTACATTATGAAGATCACTCAGATCTCAGATCAACTTGTAACTATTGGAGAGATAGTACATGATTCTAAGTTGGTGAATGTAGCATTGAGAGGTCTTACCAGGTCTTGGGAACCTTTTGTGCAGGGGATATGTGCATGAGAGAATTTGTCAGGATTTGATAGGATATGGACTGATTGTATCTAGGAGGAGACCCAGTTGATGTCCATGGATGATATACATAGCATGGGGAAGAGTAGAAGTAATGAGAACTTGGCCCTTGCAACTCACACTAGGAAGGGAAGAAGAGGTTCTCAAGACAGAAGAAGTTCAACAAGAAGAGGGGCTTCTCCTGAGAGAGAAGCATGTCCAGAACTAAGAAAAAAGAGGGATCTTAGAAAGATCATATGTTTCACAGTGTCCACACCAGAAGGGAAGAGGAAGGAGGAAGCAGGAATCAATGGTAGAGGTTGATGAGGTTGCAGACAAGTTCGAGAGGGAGATCTTGTTGGTCAACCCTTTCAGGTACAATTTCTAGTAGGGGGACTTGGTTGCTGGATAGCGGAGCCTCTTTCCATATGACAAGTGCAAGAGAGTTATTTGATATCTTCATAAAGACTGGCTCAGATTTGGATGTAGATCTTGGTATGGAGACCAAGCATGAAGTACAAGAATCTGGTACATTATCGTTCTAGATGGATTCAAAAGAAGTGATGAAGGTGTCAAATGTGTTATGGGTGCCATAACTTAGGAGGAGTGTATTCTCAATCTCAGATATTGATAAGAAGGGCTCACATATATTATTTCGAGATGGACATGTGTTATTTGTGCCAAGTAAATCTAGCTTCATATCAACAATGGTTCTTGGAGTCAGAGAGGGAAACCTATATAGGATAAGGGGAAAGCCTATGCATTTTGTGACCAACATTATCAGAGAGAAAGATGAGGAGGAGCATATAGCTCCACTAGTGGTGAGGCGGGTGGCCCCACCAACAACAAAGGTACATAGGGTGAGGCAGGTAGCTCCACCAATAGTGTTGACTCAGAGGGAGCCAAAATTTCAAGAGATTTATCCCTTGGGATCTAGAAGGGAGGAGCAATCTCCTAGGACTACTTAGATGAGATTAAAATTTAGATGAGGTTGGTATGTTCAAAGGGAGCAGGTGGCTCTAGATATTATGAAGGATCATAGGGATATTCAACTATTCAGAGGGTGTCTCCCCTCAAGTTCAGGTGGGAGAGGGACATCTTCCAAGATTGACAAGAAGGTGTCATGGGTTGAGGAGGCCAAACATGAGGTTCATGAGCAGGAGGAGATGTGTACCCTCCATGGAGGACCCACTTGTGGCAACAAGTTTTGAGGAGGCAACTAATCAGGAAGATTGGGGAGTAGGATTTGCTTTTGTCACAGAGGGAGTGACTAGTGAGGCAGATTGGACAACATGAGTTGCTTTAGTGACAGAGGGATAAACCATTGATGAGGATTAGAGTACAACTGTGTTAGATCCAGTACAGGGGACATAGCCACTTCCACTATGGGAGACATAGGTACATCCAGAGGATGGTGGATGGGATATCTCCCTCGCTAAGAGGGAGTGTTGATGATATTGCAGCTTCGAGAGGTATTCCCACAAGAGGTCAAAGTGTTAGGCATGTGGGAATCTTCATTGGCACCAGATAAACCTTTATTTTCAGTGAAATTGGCCTTGGAATGAGGCTAGGGCCTCATGGGAAAGTTGATGGGGTTTGTGGGATTTTGTTGGGGTTTCACACCCAGAAAGGAGAAATAAAATATTCTAATTAATTATTGACTTTAGAAGGGGTTCCTAAACTCACTCATAAGACATGTATATAAAGGAGAGGAGATTATGAAAAATCTCATTGTGACATTGTGACATGATGGAGTTAGCATAAGTGAGTCTGCACTTGTGTCAAGGAGCTTGGTGATTTCAACAAGGGAATTTCTGCATCCATGGAAAATATGGCCTAGGGTTATGAATCTTCTATTTTCTATTCTTGGCAGGGAAATCACACGATGAGGTGAGGAAGGCCACATGTGTGGAGGAAAACTACAGAAGGGAACAATTCATATGAATGATATGGATCGTACGAAAGTTTATGTACATTCTTTTGCACATGTATGCAGGTTGTAATGAAAACAATCACATCCATATGTACAATTTTTTATGGGAAATAGAAGGTCGTACAGGATTATGTCAGTATACATCAATAGGTCATACAAGTGGTATGTAGTAGATTTGTGAGTTGGGAAGAGTCCCAAGTATCCTGCTGATATTTTGGTGATATTGGGAGGACTAGTTTTGTCCTTAGATTGGGTGATATTAAGAGGACTCGTTTTGTCCTTAGATTTGGCGATATTGAGAGGACTCGTTTTGTCCTCAAATTTGGTGTTTCTCAGGGGACTGGTTTTGTTCTTAGATTTAGTGATTATGAGAGGATTATTGTTGTCCTTAGATTTGGCGATTTTGGGAGGACTGGTTTTGTCCTCATATTTGGAGATTATTGTGACAAAAAGTTTGTCTCATGTGTGTTGATTCATCTTTGATCTTGTTTTTTCCGCAACTATATTTTCAGTCAATAATTTCAGTATATAATTGTTTAGTGATAATGTATAGAGTTTACTGTCGGATCATTAAGAAGTAATTTTCATATATGAAATAAGTCACATAGAGTTGTATGTGAAAAATTGACACAAATTTTCTTAAGTGATTTGACAAACATACAAAATCAAATTGGGTAGTTTTATCATCATAATAAATCTATTGTAAATAAGTAATTTTCAAATTTGGTATATGTTGGGAGTAGTGGTGTAAGGGCTTGAAACATTGTTAACTTGGATTAGAATTGTTCATGTTTATATTTTTTTGCATTGTATCGTGTATTTGGTTGGATAGAATTGAAATATATACTATTGTAATATATATTTCAGGTTCATCTCTAAGACTGAAAGTTCACAATAAATATATTCGGGGAACCTCAAGGTTGAGGTGGAATTTTTAAATTTGCATTCAAATGTGTTTTCACAAAATTTCCACATCCATTATAATGCAAAAGAATAGGATTATCAAGTATATAAATGGCAATGTTCCCCAAAGTTTCTAGGATGTGGAAGCTCAAAAGTGGGGAAACACACATTGGGGACATGTGGACACACCCCCCAATTTTAGGGAAGTTCATGAAGGAAAGGGTAATGTTGGGGTCCCTAACATAGGGGAGCATCTATAAAATTATCAAGAAAGGAAAAAATTCCCAACAATGCCAAATCATCCCAGGTAAGTTCATCAATGTGCAATATAAATATTAAATTCAAATTTGTAAATGTACAAATAGGGTTCATTAATCACCATTGTTATTATCATATTTCACATTGAATCAACAATACATGCACATAAAAATTTCAAGATTATAACTTGTAAGAAAATCAAATACATTCATTTAGATTCTAAATAGCACTAAGTAGATACTAAAACTTAATAGTAGACATCGAAGTTCAAAATAGTAAAATAAAATTATTCAAAAATAGTAAAGAGAGATGAATCGAAGGCTCAATCATAAGTATCTAGAGTCAAAATTGAAAATTGAAAATTAACAATGGACAATGAAAACTAAAACTAGCTAAAAGAAATCAACATCAAATTAACATCAAGGAGTCAATGCCATTGACCAGTTTGTTATCTTTAACCTTTTTTATATTTCTTGTAAGCTTTTATTTTTTTTGGAAAAAACTTGAAAGGAGGTGGGGGTGGGGATGGCATGTTCAAATGTCTCACTTTTCAAGAGGGGTCACCCACAAGCCCCCCTTTTTTCCAACACACATCTCTCAATTTGGTGAAATGTTTTGTGGATCCTTTCATTGAGTTTTGAAAAAAGAGAGGCATGGAGAAAAATTTCACCAAGATCCCCCGATCCTAGCGGCATGAGAAACAAGTGGGGTGTGCCCACACTCTGCGGGACATATCCCCTTGTAAAATTAACATTAATAAATGGCACACTTGATTATGGGATTGAATTTTCCATGACATACAATTTGGTTTCACAGTGTTATAAATTTAACTTGATAGTAAATATGGATGAGAGAAAGTCCACTACCAATTATGATTTTTTTTGAGTCCTCAAAACATACTCTTTTTGTCACATTCTTATCTTAAACTTCCATCCAAAATCCCATATCTATGACTTAGTTATATCCCATTTATCTCTTTTTCCATAAAACCATGATCAACTACAAAACATGTGCATTGAAGGATGTTGAAGGTAAATTGTCCATTTTATACTTAATTCCGGTCTTCTATACACATATATGACTTATTTAGTTATTATTATAATGAGTAACTCAAAATACAGTTCTATAGCCTAGTCACTAAAACAAGTTTCTACAGCAAAATCGTTGTCCTATAGGGACGTGATCACTCCCAGAATGAATCCAACATATGGAAGATGCCAAATTGATCTCTTAAGATCATCCACCTATAAGCTCAGCCTGCAGATCCTCCAAATCATTGCAGAGGAAAAGTCAAACCTAAAAGTCAACGTGTACATTTGCCAGAGTTGTGTAAGTTGGCTTCATCAAATCAAAACATGAGGAAGGAACGAGATTGCATTAGATAAATTCATGCATTCTTTCATGAATTTATCCAATACATGGATGAATAAATCTTAATCCATACATCCATGAAGATTGTAGATCCTATTTTTCATTTGCGCATATGTAATTTGTTACAAACAATTTGTGAGATCCGTGTAGTTTGGATCTATGCGATCTCAATTTCATTGTATAAAGTTTCATACGATATTCCAAATAACGTTCCCCAAGCCAGGAGGGACCCTTGAGGAGGAGCATGCTATTCATTTTATTTAATTGTTGGTATTGTTTTTCTTATTAGATTATGTTAATTTCTATTTATGTTTAGTTCTTTTATGCAAGCTTTATTTATTTATGTTTACACAAAGATAAATAATATAACAAACATCAGTTGAATAATTGATTGTTATGTTCAATAGGAACTTTCATTACTTTAGGTGATCGAAAGAATATTATTAATAGTCCATTCGATTGGTGATCTTAAATATTGGAATTATCTTTGTGTTCTTATAATTCTGTTTTTGCATTATTAACATTACTATGTTATTTTTGCAGTTGAACAAAACTCTGTTCTGCAACTAAGGAAATGAAAACTTTCCTTATGCATGAATAGACAGATTAGAAAACTAGTACCTGCAAATATTTTACATTGCACTTTATCAGTTTACGATCCCCAAGTTGATGATTTAATGTAACATAGTTCACTTAATTGAATTGATTGAAATTTTTGGTGTCGTTGCCGGAAAAGTAAAAAGAGGCATTTAGCTTTTCTTCATTTTAAACACATATAGGGATTAATTCATGGGAAATATATGGTAAGACACAAAGATGACCTTACTGCAATTTTTTTTATAGTAAAACAATATGATGCATTTTCTGTAAGTAGAGTTGTAGTGAGTCTCTCTTCAACCATTTAAAATCATGATAAGTAGAATGCATGAATAGGGGTAGAGATAATAGAGGTAGATTTACTAGTGGTAGAAGTACACAAAACACCACTTCACCCACTCCATCACGTGGTACTGTAAGAGCCACACCATCAACTAACCCCTCTCTGGGTAGAATTACAAGAGGAGGAAGATTAGGAAGGATCGTGACTACACAAACAAAAGGAAAAGGAAAAGTTGGAGAAGGAAGTTCTAAATCAATAAAAGTTCCCTAAACCTGAAAACATGCCGCCATACTTCTAGCTAAGACTCAAGAAGAAGAATTACTTAGTGGTCAACTAGAAATTGTATTTCTAGAAAACCCCATTGAAGTACCCGAATTCTCTACTCCATCAAAGGACTATGTGAATATTGACAAAGACAATATGTCTGGAATATTTGGTGACCAAGAAGAAGAAAGATGACCTATAGGTGGAGAGGAAGAATGACAATAAATGACAGAGGGAACATGCACATCATCTATTGAGGATGAAATTGGATTTCCAATTTTAGACCCAATAATTGTTGTTCAAATGAAGAACATACCACCTTCATCGCTACCCAATTTTCATGGTATGATAACCAAAGACCCATAAAATTTTCTTTTTGAATTTGATGTGTTATGTCACAACTATGATTATTTTTCTCATGCTGAAAAATTGAATTTGTTTCTAGCCACACTCAAGGATGTTGCATTACTGTAATGTCCCTAATATGAACCCCATTTGTAGTTGTGCATATAGGCTAGTGATATGTTTTGGTTTTGCACGCACCTGAGTATTGTGCGATGTAATGATCCATATAGGCTGGTGAGTCATTGACAATAAGTGTCAATGTAATTTACATATTGGATGGTGAGTCGTTGGTACCAAGTTTTGGTACTGCACACACCTGTAGAGTGCGCAAGGTTGGTTATCATAGGAAAGGTGCGCACATTCCATAGTGTCATGCATACCTAAGATAGTGTGTGTGGATTACACATCAAGGGAGGGTGCACATATTCCATAGTGTTACATGCACACAAAGGGATGAGGGGAGTGCCGATTGCAATTTCAATGCCCTGGTGCACGCACCTAGGGAGATCTAGTGCTATATGAATAGGCTTAGGGAAGAGTCAGTGCATAACCAAAATTTTTGTTGCATTTTAGGCTAGAAATACACAATTGTTTTCCATAAGAAGTTGACTAAACATGTTTAAATGGTTGTATTTGCAATTTGCACGGATCATATAGCCATGATTGAATGGAAGTAATGTGAGCATGAGTTCAACGATATCGCCGTTTTGAAAAACCCTCAAGAAAGGGCTACTTTGAGAAATTGTGGTCTCCTCAAGTACTTCAAACTACAAAAAATGAGGAAAGAGGTTTTGTTACTTGAGTACCTAATTGGATTATGGGATGATGTCGAACATGCATTTCATATTGGACCGCATATGCTCAAGATTAAGCTCGACGATGTATATTTTTTTACTCCCCTCTCAAGGAGAGGTGATCCTATCCTTTTGTCTGGGCATCAAGCAACTCCTCAGCCCAATGAGGTATATGTGGCTGACCACTGTATTCCAAGATCTTGATTATTCGGTGGACGAATCGTGATCAAGGATGTGAGGGATTTGGCATTGAGATCGATTCTATTCTCCATTACCAATTTGGTAGGTAGTACAAGTGATCACATAGCTTCAAAATCTCAGATGTCATACACTCTACAATGTGTGGAGCCCAGATTATTTAACTGGAGTGTGGGGTTCCTTTGAAATATGAAGGAACAGATCACAAAGTGAAATATCGGAAGTCAAAAGTAATTTGGATACGACTCTTTCTTATTTTCGTTCTTTTTGTAGCGAATACCTTAGATGAAACCACATGTTGTGTTGATAGTATGAACAATGACCAAGCCATGGATGGAGAGGTGGACTAGTTTGTCCCTGAGATTGGGGAACAAGACCTCAACGTTCAAGTGGGATGTGTCAGGTATGAAACTGGACCTTGTCATGTATTTTTTATTTTTTATGTGTACAAAGAGGGATCTAAAGGATGTTTTGTTTCATCATGTATACATAGGCACATCACATCTGGAATATATTCCGACACGAGGGCATCGTGTAGACATGCAGATAACAGTGTAGCATGAGGTTGCAGTGGGAGGACTTTGGGAGGTCGAGAGGAACCTTTGAGGTATGAATATGTGTGTCCCACCTCTAAGGAGGTGAGACATACCTCTTCATCTGCAAAAGCATATAGTAGGGGTTCCTGAGAGTTTGAACCACTTTCTCCGACGAGTGGCTCATGTAGTAGTGTGCTTCTCGGAGCACAACGTGGTGTAGGAGGACTAGGATCCTCCATATATGTTTTAGTCTTTCATGATGATATCATGGGCATGAGGGCCCATATTTTTCCTTATTATGTACTTTTTTGATGTAAACAAACTTTTTCTATCATGCATTATATATATATATATATATATATATATATATATATATATATATCCATGTTTTGTGGTGCCAATGATGTTACATTTTATCTTGTGTGATGTTTTAATGTACATGTGATTCATTTTCTTTAAAATTTTATCTATGTGCAATATACCGATACAAAATATAATTTGCTAACGAATCTAACGTTGTGTTGAGTTCTCTCGGTATATGTCTGTATTGTATAAATTCGAACACTCGTTCGAGATGGAGAACTATTAGGTGGAGACATAACATGACAGGGTTGCAAACGACGTAAACTCAATTAAGCTGACAAACCACGAGTTGAGAATCTAGGTTGATGATCAGATGAGATATACATAGAGAGGAGGATTCAGTTAAAAGTCTGATGACAGCATGATATTTTGCCACATTATTGGTTATCGATCCTAAGAAAATTCCTCATGAACTCACCAACTCATCAAAGTGGTAAATGAACCAAGCTGCAGAAGTAATGTTTTGGGTGTGCCGACTAGAGACATATGAAAACTCGACAAAGAGGGGAAAGGGGGATTTCATCTGTGCACACAATCACAAGAAAAAGTATAAGCGGCTAAAAAATTTTTTGTACACGCAAGAGAAAAGACACACCAAATAAAAAAATATAGTACAATAGTGTACAAAGCACACATGCCAGATGTTCTACGCATAGTACTTCTTGAGATAAAGCCAATTTTAGGGCTCACTGAGAGATATTCCATCGTAGTCAACTAGTTCGTAGGCACCTCTATGTAATACACATTTTACGATATAGGGTCCATTCCATAGAGATTCTAACTTTCCTGTCCCTAGCTTATCATGAGCTTGGTCATAAAAGAGGACTAGGTATCCTTCTGCAAAAGTATGAGGTTGAATGGATTTGTCATATTGAATCTTCATTCGTTTTTTATACGTCTCATTAGAAACATCATGACATGTTTCGTCCAACTTAGTTAAATATAGGAATAATCCCTCTTCATCAGAGGTGTGAGACAAGAGTTCTATGGTGAGTTTCAATGAAGGGACCTCACACATGATTGGTAACACTGCTTCTATGCCATATACCAACTGGAAAGGAGTGAATCCACTTGCAGTTTTCACTAAGGTGCGGTAATCCTAGAGGGTGGAGAAAAGTTGAAAGTGCCAAGAGGTTTTTTTTGTCCCCACCATGTGTTGAAGCATGGTCTTAAGGACTTTGTTGATAGCTTCAACTTGTCCATTTTCTTGACAATAGTAGGGGGATGAGTTTTCATGGCGAAAACCTAAATTGACATGCAACTCACTCATCATCTGGTTTTTAAAATGTGAGTCGTGATCAATGACAACAACTTGCGATACACCAAAGCGAATGATTATGTGGTTAAAAACAAAGAGAGTTGTAGTACGACCATTGTTAATAAATGTGGGCATAGCCTCAACCCATTTAGTGAAATAATCAACAGAGACAATGATATAACCATGCCCCCAGGCCGAGGTAGGATTACATTGCATAAAATAAATGCCTCATTTGGAAAAGGGGTCGATGGAGACAATGGGATGCAACAAACAAGGGTTGGTGAGTGCCTTTTTGTGAAAAACTTGACAGGGTGGGCATCGTTTGACAACCTCAATACAATCTTTGAAGACGGAGGGTCAAATATAACTGACACATAAGATTTTTTGGGCTGTCTCCATCCCAGAAAGATGACCACCACAATCTCCAAGGTGATGGTCATTCAAAATGTGTTTAGCCTCATCGTGGGTTAAACAACGTCGTAGGACAATATCAATACCACAATGATACAAAGTGTCACCGATGATAAGGTAGTGTTTCGAATGGTGGTGAATACGACGATGTTCCTCACGGGAAATATTGGGATGGAAACGTTGGGTTTGAAGATATAGAAGAATATCTCCATACCAAGGGTATGATGTGCTAATGAGGAACAAAGATTCATCGGGAAGAGAATCATCAGGCTCAATATCTTCATCGGCATGGGGAATATCGCAAATGAGTTCTGCAAAAACCAATGAGTTTTTAGCTTTTGATTTGGAAAACTTGAGATCAAATCCTTGAATAATAACAATCCATTTGGAATATTTTCCCCCAAGGACTTGACGTGTAACGATATGGTACATGGGTTTTGACTCTGCAATGACCATGGTATTGCGTAATAGGATGTAAAGGTGAAACCTCTGGATGACAATGATGAATTCTAGAGCCAACTTCTCAACGTGTGAATATCAGAGCTCGGGACTAGATAGAATCTTTCTCAGATAGTAGATAACATGTTCGTCACTGTTAGGATCCTCTTGAACTAACACCATAGAAATACTAGAAGTAGAGGTAGCCAAATAAAGGATATAGTCTTGAGCATAATTCAGAGGATGCATGAGAGGTGTATGGGCTAATCCGTGCTTAAGAGCATCAAAGGAGCATTGAGCAGTGCCATCCCAGATGAGGGAGTGTCTTTCTACAACAATCTCATAAATCCTTTAGTGAGTTCGGCGTAATTACATATGAAACAACGAAGAAAGTTTTCTTTCCCTTGGAAACTTTGTAGTTTGGTTAGATTGTTGGGAGGGGGTAAAGAGAGAATAGATTTTACTTTCAAAGGATCCACCCTAATCCCATCTTTGGAGATGATGAATCCGAGGAGTCGACCTGATTCGATAGCGAAGATACACTTGTGAGGGTTCAAACGAATATGGTAAAATCGACATCGAAGAAAAATGGCCTATAAATGATCAATATGGTCTTGTTGAGTAGAGGAATGAGAGGGTAAATCATCGAGATAAGGCTCCAAAATATGCTTGATATCGTGGAAAGCATACGACATGGACCACTGGAAAGTAGCACCAGAATTTTTAAGGCCAAAGGCTAGCTTCTGATAAGAGAACATCCCCCAAGGGAAGATGAAGGTTGTCTAATGTTGATAATTTGGTAGAATATCGATCTGGTTATACCCTGAGAATCCATCCATGAAATAAAATATAACGTTGCCCACACAATTATTGATGATTTGGTTGATAAAGGGTGTAGGGTAATTGCCTTTTGGAAAAGACTTGTTGAGATCCATATAATCAACACAAACACGAATGGTTCCTTGTTTTTTAGCAACCAAAACGATGTTAGAAACCCATTCTGTCAAGGGGACAGGATAGATAAAGACAAACTTCAACATTTTTTCAACTTCTTCCTTTATGGCCACAGTTTTCTTAGGATGAATCAGGAGAATTTTTTGTCTTACAGGCTTAACGCATGGGTAAGTTTTGATATCATGCATAAAGATCAATGGATCGATCCCTGAAAATTCTTCCTAACTCCATGCCAAGACATCCCAAAATTATTTAAATAAAGCGGTGTAAGCTTCCACTTCCTCGAGCGAACAATTAGGACTGAGATGAACATTTTCCACGATACCTTCTTTGATAGAAATATCGATAGTAATGGTAGAAGAGATGTTTCCTAAATTCCCCTCGGAGGTAGTATCCTGGGTAAGTATAGGATATTGGAGAGAACTGACAACATCAGGNCAGGGGGGGGGGGGGAGATAGAGTGGATATCTTCCTCAATTTCATATAGACTCAGGAGAAAAGATGATCGATGATGGTTTTCATCCCAAGGTACCTCGTCGATACTAAGCATTTCCATAATGGTTTGTCTGATGGAAAAATTCGTAGGATGTAGTCGAAAGCAGAGGATAAGGAATCCAAGCAAGATGACAACGAATAAATGTTGGATGCCAACAGATGTTGGTCATCCAAAAAGGGAGAGGTAAATTGGATAGCATCATATGAAGCCTCAACGGGACTAAGTGGCATAACGTCACCTAGTGCATCGAATTCCAAAGGACTAAGCACAACCCAAGGATCAAATGATTCGAAAGATCGATATGCCATAGTCGAGATCATATTGATCATGGAAATGTGTTGTGTGGTGGGAGGAAGTGGTGTAGGGAAATTACCCATAAGGGAAGAATATTTTAAAATGCCTACACCAACACTTTCATAAGTGATCTTAGTATCTCCCAAGAAAGGAATATTGTTGGTGGCGAGAGTGCAAATGTAGGGGTGCAGTAATCTAACTGGTTGATAGTGACAATTTTACCTTGATAGGGGAATTGTACACATCAAAACACCAATGAAGTGATGACATTCATGGCATAAAACCAACTTCTTCCTAACAAAAAGTTGTAATCAAGGGGAGCATCAATTACCTCTACATCGACAGAGACAATATTGCCTCCCAACTGAACGAATAAGGACTACAAGAGTCTGTGAATACAAAGACCTCACCCATGGGTAAGTTTTGATATCATGCACAACGATTGATGGATTGATCCCTGGAATTTCTTCCTAACTCCATGCCAAGACATCGCAAAATTATTTAAATAAAGCAATGTAAGCTTCCACTTCCTCGGGCGAACAATTAGGATTGCGATGAACATTTTCCACAATACCTTCTTTGATAGAAATATCGATAGTAATGGTAGAAGAGATGTTTCCTAAATTCCCCTCGGAGGTAGTATCCTGGGTAAGTATAGGAGATTGGGGAGAATCGACAACATCGGGGGGGGGGGGAGATAGAGTGTATATCTTCCTCAATTTCATATAGACTCAGGAGAAAAGATGATCGATGATGGTTTTCATCCCAAGGTACCTTGTCGATACTAAGCATTTCCATAATGGTTTGTCTGATGGAAAAATTCATAGGATGTATTCGAAAGAAGAGGATAAGGAATCCAAGCAAGATGGCAACGAATAAGTGTTGGATGCCAACAAATGTTGGTCATCCAAAAAGGGAGAGGCAAAATGGATAGCATCGTATGAAGCCTCAACAAGACTAAGTGGCATAGTGTCACCTAGTGCATCAAATTTCAAAGGACTAGGAACAACCCAAGGATCAGATGATTCGAAAGATCGATATGCCATAATCAAGATCATATTGATCGTGGAAATGTGTTGTGTGGTGGGAGGAAGTGGTGCAGGGAAATTACCCATAAGGGAAGAATATTTTAAAATGCCTACACCAACATTTTCATAAGTGATCTTAGTATCTCCCAAGAAAGGAATATTGTTGGTGGCGAGAGTGCGAATGTAGGGGTGCAATAATCTAACTGGTCAATAGTGACAATTTTACCTTGATAGGGGAATTGTACACATCGAAACACCAATGGAGTGATGACATTCATGGAATAAAAACAACTTCTTCCTAACAAAAAGTTGTAATCAAGGGGAGCATAAATTACCTCTACATCAACAGAGACAATATTGCCTCCCAACTGAACCACTAAGGACTACAAGAGTCTGTGAGGACAAAGACCTCACCCATCAAATGCTCGTAACATTGTAGGGGATTGGTTAAGAACAAGTGATTTTAATCCTTTCCAACATGCTAATGACATGATGCAAGTGGAAGCTACCTCATCCAGTATGGTGCAGTGAATGTGTTGGTTATGAACAACTACATCAATTTGAAAATCAAGATCAATTGCTCCAATGGAAGCCAAGATCGTTCTACATTGCTTGAGCCAAATATTCAATGTTGTAGAACTTCAAGAGCAGACATAATACACAATGATTGAGCCAAATATTCAACAATGTTGTAGTTTTGGGCGGCACATGAACTAGGATTAAAATTTGATTTACAAATAGTGCTCTTGGGAGGGCGTAAAATAGAGTCGAAAGTGGGTTTCTCAATCTGAAGTGACCTAGATGGAGGAATAATGGTGGTAGGAGATGGATCCGGTGGGGTATCGTTAGTGACATTCTCTTTATCAGGTTTATCTAGTGTGTCATATGTTGTGGTGCGAGTGGTTAAGTCGATCCCATTGAACATATAAATATGAACACTCGATGAGGCTTCCTCACTAGGAGGATGATTTGTATTGTCCCTTGATGGAGGGGCAGAGGCTTGAGAAACCATGGAATGTTGTTGAGGAAAAGGTTGTGTTAACACAATGGGTTGGGAATTCCCTTTTAAAAGTTTTTCAACTTCATCGCAACGAGGACAATCTCGGGTGTAATAATGATCACCATAAATGAGACACGGGAATTTTAGTTTTGTCTATGGTTGCCTTTCAGGAGAAGGTGGTGGAGTTTCTGTTTTGGATTTTCATTATTATTATTATTATTTTTGGGTTTATTTTTCATTTTCTTCTTTCCCCCAGATTGTTGCGAAGAGGAAGATTGTACTACATTCACCTCATAGATTTGAGTCAAGGGGGGAGGTAGAGGAGAGTGAAGTCAAACCGGTGACGGGTGCAAAAACAGAGCGATTAACCGATCTGGTCGACTGTGATGAATATTGGTTTTTGATGATACTGATGACTCCATCTACATGTGTCGTGGAAAATGGTTTGGATGGATCGGTAGAAGTATGGGGAGCATTTGGTATCAACTCATACAATGTACCAGATTGGAAATAAACCAAATCTAAGTATTGAGCTCGAGAAATGTCTTCTTCCTCAGTGACCACACCACCCATGGAGACATCATGCGAAATTGGGGGTAAAAGAGATTTAGTAAACCATTCAGCCGATAATTGGTCATGAATGGTTTCTTTAATCAACCTTTGTCATCATCTCCACTCATGAATATGATTAGAGATATGTACAGAGTTCATTTGATGAAGTGAGGTTAAGAGTTTTGTACTAGTCTCGTAACATATTTGTAATTGAAAATGTGTGAGAAAATCCATAGCTAGGGAGTTGAAGTCTTGAAATGTCCAACGTTGAAGTTCAATGTACCATTTGGCTGTAGAGCCCGTGAGTGTGCGTTGGAAAAGATAGAAATGTATAGAATCATCCATTAATGATTTTGATGAATACCATAGATGGAATGCCATAACATGGTTGTTAGGGTCTTCCCTAGGTTTACCGTCAAATTTAGGGATGTCAGAAGGTAATTTAGCAGGAATTATCAGCCAGAAAGGAAAATGTAATATGGGATCATTTGTCAACTGAGACAAATCTGGTAGATCTAGCGTGGCGAGGAATGGTAATTGTTAGTTAACCTGAGGGCGATATTGATGCAACATTGGGACACCAATGGGGCCATATACTGGTTGAGGTGGATAATTGTATGCAGTAGGCCCTCCCATATATGGCAGTTGTTGACCGATATAGGCAGGATTCGATTGTTGTTAAGGAACGTTCATGAGCAAAGGGAAACCCAGTTGATTATGAGGAGTATAAGTCGGTTTATTAGGTTTTGGGGGATAAACAGTCTACCCTTGAGGAGGGTAAATAGTTTGTCCCTGTGGAGGGTAAACATTAGACCCTTGGGGAGGATAATATTATTGTCCTTGAGGATCCTAGGTGGGATTTGGGATACTTAGATAAGGTTGTCCAAAATATGATTTGGAAGGAATAGGATTTGGTACTCCTCCTTGTGGGCTATGGTATGATTTCCCTCCTTGGTAAGGTTGATTAAACGTACCTCCTTGAGTTACTCCCCAGGATTGTGAAGGGTTTCTAGTGAAAAGGAGTTTACCCCCTGCCATAAGTTGTGTGACAACTATGGTTTGACCAATAAAAGGGGGTTATCCCCCAACAGGTATATGCAAAGGTAGATGTCCCCTAGAAGGGACAGGCCCACTAGATGATGGTTTCCCCCCAGTCATGATTTGTCCCGCAGTTGATTGTGTGTGTATGGCAGGGTTCTACATTCTCTGATGTATAGGTGTTCCAAGAGGATTTTGTGGAACATAAGGAGTTGTAGTGTGAAAAGGTGTAGTGGTGGGAATAACGGTCGAAGTACCTTGTGCATGATTAGGTGTTATGACTCCAACGTTATGTTGGATTTGTGTTGATGTAGTAGAAGGATTGACTACTTGTTCGATGGTATGATCAATAGTCTGATCGGACAATCCTGCCTCAGCAACAATAGAGGCAAAAGGGTCATGAGGATCAAGAGGTGGTCGACTAAAGTTGAAATTTTAGTAAAGATCACATCCTAATGGAGTCCTCCATATGGAACGAATAGGTGTTTGATGTGGATTTACCATGCTAACAAACTGGACAAGAGTTGTGTACTCATCTGTGTCTTCCATATGTGCTTCGGTGTATGGCCTCAAAGGCAGACAACTAACTTACTCTTCTATTACGTTACCGAATGAGTCCAATCAAACAAGGAGTAGTTAGATAGGAGATTTTGACATAGGTATAGTATGAGGAATGGGATCCTCAACCATAACCAAGGCGCTTCATGGTAAATGTCTATAGTCAACCCTTACATCCTACGTGATCTACGAAGACCTTTATCGTCTATAGTCTCAATATTGAAAAATGATTATGTAAACCAACAACACATGCTAAAAAATATAGAAGAACCAACAAGTAAAGGAAACCTTCTCTCACTGACCGTACTAGTTGACGATGAAATCCAACATAGCGTGACCAAATTGAGAAGGGGCTAGGATATGAGCGGGTGGAACAATTACATTGGAGACCTACTTAATGAACTTATGCCTTGGTGCAATGTTCCACACAATAATCATGGATTTACCCTCCAAGGAGCTCGAGTGAGTTTGACCAACGTCTGTTCCAAGTACAACGAAGAATTCCCTTCACCATCACCTTGTGTGAGGACCCTAAAGATTATGGCTACTAAGGACACCAACTCGCAGTCAGCCTCTGGGCGGGCACAACCGACAGTCCAGTCCAAACGTATGGGCATGATAAAAAGTCTGAAATCCTTCAAGAGAACTAAGGACAAGTGGACTAGTAGAACTCCAGAGGACCCCAAACGGATTCAGAATTCACAAAGCACCGAGACCAAATGAAGATAGTTGGACCTCAAGAAGAACCCCCAAAATAAAATATTACTACTATGAACGATTAAACCTCGGAGGGATAATCTTTGTGGCTCTCCCGAACGTGACCTCGTGCGTAACCCCTGTGTGAGATGGGGATCCTAGCTATACTTATATGAAAATTGGATTTACTCTCCCTATCGCAAGATGCTAAGTTTTATTTGAATTATTTAGAGAGTTATACTCACAACCTAATCCAAAGTGTTAATCCTAGTCTAATGTTGGTGGAAGAATCTAAAAAGAAAAAGTTTCTAGATCGATTTTTAATTAGAGTTGATTTTAGTGGTTGTTCTTTACTCAAAGGTGAATGAGAGTGAAACTAATGTTGTTATGAATCTAATCCCAAAGAAGCAAAAGAATGATACACAAACATTTCTTTTGATGAAATTATATTTACTGGAAGGAGAAGAGTTTTCTTTCTTTCACTACCAAACACAAAAATGCAAAAATTTCATGCAATTGTTTTCAACAAGAATCCAATTCAATGCTAAATTATTCAAAAATTATTTCTAATATCCAAAAACCAATCATAAAAAAGTATCATTTCGTTTGATTATGAATATGAATTGATTTGTTTTAATTTTTCTTATTCCAATAAAAAGATTTCACTATTGCGGATTTTAGACAATTGGAAGCAAGCATCATACAAATAAAAAGAACACTTTCACAACAATCAAATAAGAAGCAAAAACAAACTAAACTTTTCAAAAAGAATTCCAAAACAACAAAACTCAGTTAAGAAATTTGCTTAGAAATATATGAAGATCAAAGACCAATTAGATAAATAAATAGATCTCCGAGTTTCCTTGTAATAACCTTCAAATGATCAAATGAACGAGAAAGTATAAAAAATGAAGCCAAAATCTTGAAGAGAAAGAGTGATTTCGTAACAAGGAAATACTTTAAAAAGATCCAAACAAAGATAAAAAAGTATTAAAAAGAAACAGGTTGCAGGTTTGATAGAAGACACAAGCTGACAGAACAAGTCCTGAGCTAAAAGAAGAACCCAAAAAATTACACCCAACACAGGTATTCAACAATTTTTCAAAAAGGGGAAAAATCGACTCTCTAGTTATATCAGCACCAGAGCACTACAACACTCCCTAAAGCATTGTTGGGGAATGACGATACTGAAATCAACACTCTAGCTATAAAGGAAAAAAGGGTGCGGGTTTCTGAGAAAGAAAAGGAACCAACCCAGAAAATAAAAACTCAGGAAGACTTGATCACCAATCTATGTGAGATGACTTCAGGAATGACAACATATGTATAAAAGAGAAAAAATACAGTGACCAGGATCTGAAGACGAGCAAAAGCTAAGACAAAACCAAGGAAAGAAATCGAAACTGAAACCGAAAGCTTCGATCCCAGTGTGGTCGCCAATTTATGTTGTAGGGAAATAACCCTGCGGATAGGTGAATGTCCTCTTGGATCCTAGACCCCTATGAACAAGACAAAAAAATGATAACATTGGACACTGACATTCCTTTAAATGTAGCTAAACTAGTCAAAGGAAAAAGAGGAAGAAAGTATGATGTAACTTTTTCTGAAGCTTGTCCTTGCTTAGTCCAGGATGAACTTGATCATCAAGCGCTTTAATGAGATCTGCAATTCAATAGAAAACAAAGACAATGCATGCTTCCTATTCTAGCAAGATTAGTTTAAGCTAGATTTATCAAGAAAAGACAAGCCTATGCAATCATACACAAAATTGAAGGAAACATGACAAAGAATATATTAATGAGAACATTACAAGGCACTTACAATCTATATATGTAGATGCAACAACCTCTCCAAGTCCTCCTCGTCCAACTCCTTGCTCGAAATATCCAATGCTCAATGAAAATATTTTTTCGCTGATATTCTCTCCCTCTTCACCATGAGAATGGCTCCTTCAAAGAAGATCTTGGAAGTGGCCTCTTCTATGATGCTCTTCTTGCAGGCATCCATAATCACCATCTTGGAAAAGCGATCAACAACCACAAAAATAGAATCATTTCCCCTCTTGGTGGACGGAAGGCCTGACGTATAGTCCATTGAGATGGATTCCCATGTCTTGTCGGGAGTAGGCATAGGGGTGTACATGCCCTATTTCTTAGTGGTCGGTTTGGAAATAACAAAGGCGATGCAAGACCTGATATACTTGCGGACATCCTATTGAAGTTTCGTCAAGTAGAAATGTTTCTACAACACTGCCACTGTCTTTTTGACGCCGAAGTGTCCTGCCACCCAGCTGTAGTGAGCTTCCCAAATCAGCTTCACTTGCTCTTTTGATGGAACACAGAGATGGCCTAGATGACACAACAACTCATCCTGAATATGGAAATTAGCGACAATTGAGTTTGCGCCCGACATTTGGTAGGTGGTAGTGAATTCAGGGTCTATCTCATAGAGGTGGGACCATCCAGAAGTCTCTTCGCTGCAAGAGTCTAGCACTGTTGTGAGTTCCACGATTGGAGGTCGACTGAGGAAATCAAAAACTCAGTTGGTACTTCCTATTTTATACTTGATGTTGAGGTGGAACTGCTGCAAGTATGTGGACCACTTCGGATGGCGATCATTTTTCAATTTGCCTTGTGTCTGCATGAACTGCAGTGACTTATTATTAATGTGGATGACTGTCTCCTTTCCAAGAATGTGATGTCTCCACTGGTGGTAGGCTTGCACAATGAAGTACATTTCTTTGTCATAAGTAAGGTACTTATGAACATCAAATGATAGTGTCTCACTATGATATGCCGCAGGGTGGCTATGTTGAGTGAGAACGACACCCACAACATATTCTGAAGCATTTGTATCGATATCAAAGTGTTGTTCAAGGTTTGGTAATGAAATTATTGGGGATGAGCACAAGCGTTGCTTCAAATCACTGAAATCTTGTTGTTGGGATAGGCCCCACAAAATTTTGTCCTTACTACCACCACTAGTTACTTAGTTGAGGGCCCATGCGATATGAGAGAATCCAAACACAAACTTGTGATAGAAATTGGCAAGGCCCAAAAATCTCTGAAGCTCAGTGAGTGTGGTTGGGGTTGGCTAGTCATGAATGATCTAGATCTTGGATGGATACAAATGCACACCATGCTGATCAACGATGTAGCATGCCGAAGGAGCATTTTTCCAAGTTGGCATATAACTTTTGCTTCCACAGGGTGTGTAGAACTTGTTGAATATGATGCAAGTGTTCCACCCAGGTCTTGTTATAGATGAGGATGTCATCTAGATACACCACTACAAAAATATTGGTGAAAGGTCACAGGATATCTTCTATCATCCTCATGATAGTTTCTGGAGAATTTTTCAAACCAAAGGGCATGACCAAACATTCGAAAAGACCTTCTTTTGACTTGAAGGAGGTCTTCCATAAATCTTTCTATTCTATTGGGACTTGGTGGTATCTAGACTTCAAATCAATCCTACTGGAGTATTTGGCCCCCATGAGTTGATCAAGGAGGTCATATATTTAGGGAATTTGGTACCGGTTCCGGATTGTGATTTTATTCAGGGCCTGGTAATCAATGCAGAGTCACCAGGTCCCATCGTTCTTCTGCACCAGCACGATTGTGATCCCACAAGGAGATGAGATGGGATGGATGTGCCCCTGTTGGAGTAGTTCTTGGATCTGCCTCTTGATCTTCTCATTTTCTAACAGAAAGCGGTGGTAGACTGACCCATTGGGTAGCGATGCACTGAGGTCAGATCAATGGGATGCTTGACCTGGCAGTGCAGAGGTACCCTGATAGGTGAGGAGAATATATCTGAGTATTATTCCACTACTTTATCCACTTTCTTCTGTTGTGTGGAGAGATTAGCCACGAAGGCCCTAGATGTGGCTGCAATCTTTCGCTCACTCTGAGAGAGAATCACGAAGGACAAATTTCTCGGCCCGAGAGATGACCTCCCTACATTGCTTGGCAGAGATCAAGGAAATAACACTAGGTGGGACTGCCTCAAGTATCCTATACAATTTCCTGTTCAAAGTAATAATAACACTACGAGGCCTAGACTCATATACAACATGACATTTCCATAAATAAGGTTGGCCCAAAATAACATTACAAAATTCGAGAGGAGAAACATCACACAATACCTCGTCTTTAAAGGGCTTGATGTCATATGACATTCAACATTGTTGGCTAACACAAAGATCGCTTCCTTGGTGGAGCCATCCAATGGTGTAGGGTTGCGGGTGTGGCATTGTTGGTAGGGATAGACAATTGACGACCTCTACTAAGATGAGGTTCTTCTAGCTACCGCTATTAAAGATTAAGTGAAGCGAGGTGTCTCACAACCACATCTGTGAATTTAAAAGGCATTCGCCTTCTTATGGATCATCTAGTTCATCGAGATGGAGCTTGGTGGTAGCAACAATGGCACTAGGTTCTGCGTCAATGATCTGTCTCCCCCTTTCTGGTTTTGACTCAGAGTCAGAACCCACATCTGATTCAGATACTTTCACTTCAACCACTAGAAACTTCTTTGAGTGACACTCAATAGTGTTATGCCAAGGGCTCTTATGGAAGTCGCACCACTTCCCGATATCTTTCTTTGTCTTTTCGGTGTCCTTCTTTGCTCGTGTCTTGGAGTGGTTGTCCTCATACTATCCATATTTTCTTTGTCCTTTTTTTGTTGGTTGGGGCCGCCCTTTCCTGGATTTTGCTGTGAGGGGTTCCTAGGCCCAAATTTTTGCGTCTTTTGTTTGAGCTTCTGCTCGATTTTGATGGCATATCGATAGGCCGTGCCTAAGGAAAAGATTTCCAGAAATTCCATTTCGGTCTGGATGTATCTATGCAAAGCACCATGATACTTGAGCACCATATGTCACTCAGAATCTTTGATACCTAGCTTGGTGCGCAAGGTATGGAAGGCATTTTTTAACTCTAACATTGCTTGGTATCTTTATTGTTGCAGTGTGGTCCATTTTGTATATAGGTCATCATAACTTTCGATAGGGTAGTATTATTCCTTAATAACATCCCTAAAGGATTCCCAGGTGACCACAGATATAAATAATGAGGGTTCCTTTGTTTCCTTTTTCTCACATAAAGTTTCCCACCAATCTTTGACATGGGGAACAACTTTGGGGAGTGAAAAAGTAATATTTTCTTTATTTGAAAATTTATGGATAGAAAAATACCCTTCTAGTAGATTAAACCATTTGTCTACCACATCTGTGTCTATCTTACCTTCAAATATAGGAATATAAAATTTCATTGGAACCTTGAAGGGGACAACACCTCTGCTCGAGGAAGATGCGTCGTTCGTTGGTAGTCGCCGAAGGATTTGCACAAAACTATCCATCATCTCGTTCCTCTGTTGTGTGAGGGATTCCTTGAACAACATTTTGAAAGGATCTCTTGTCTCGCTGTATTTTTTTCTCCGTCCATGAGAGGTCGGTTGGGCATGTGAGAGATTTTTTCCTGAAGAGAAACAAGCTTGAGACCCAATTCTTTGTACCCTAACCTCGTTGGGGACATGCATTAAGAACAACAAGGAACATATCGCTCTGATACCACTAATCCGTATTTTATGAGAAAAACAAAATGAATACAAATTATTAAAAGATGTTTAACAAAGAATAACAGAGATACAGTAAAACTGGTTTTTATTCAATAAATAAATAGGCTAAAACTGTAAAATGCAGTGGAAAACAAGCTTGTTGGAATGGTGGCGGATTATCTCTAAGAAGAGATGTGACGACTGTGCTCCTTCGCAAGAAGATCATTATCATGAGGATCTAAAGGCATTTTTACAATAAACATTAATGAAAAAACCCTAGACATCAAAAAACCTAGCCCTTGGAGATGAAGCACCAAAAGTCATGTGGGCCCTATTGGGGTAAGCTAGTACATTAACTTCCCGGGTTGTAACTTTTGCATACGATCTTCGTTTTAGGCGCACGATAGCCCGTTGAAAAGGTATATCTGAGTACTACACATATTTCCATCAGAATCTAACTTAGATTATAATGACTATGGATATCCCTAAAAACACTATTTAGGGCCTCAAAACAACCCCAGAAGTCGGGGACCTGAAAACTAGGAAAAAAATGCCAAACTGGAAAACTGCCATAATGAACCAGTTGGAATAGGTGGGAGGGCACTAAAATCCATATGCATCATTCTTGAAGAGATTCCTTTTGTGTGATGCTAGGGTTTTCTTTTGTGATGAATAAGGTTTGTGCTATAAATGTAAACCCTAAAAAAGAACACGATGTTGAAGATGATGACAACTCTTGTTGTAGCACTAGGGTTTCTACGATAGTAAAAGACATGGAGAGTGGAGCTAACACCTTGCATTATTTTGGAGATTTGTTCTTGTGGGATGTAATTCCTGGGAAAAGATCATGGAGTTCTTTTATTCTTCATGATCCATGGAGTCCTTGATGCTTGTGATGATGTAAGAGAGGAATACCTAGGGTTTGAGGATTCAAACTATATGATGGACATGTAGATTTAGATCCTAGCACCAGATTTGTCTTGTCATGTACTTGTGATGCAACATGGATAAGATTTGCATACCCTAAGAAAGACATTTTTTCTTGTGTGGATAGCTTGTGTGACACAATCTTGTTGTTGAATCCAAGGAGGAGTTGTCGGTGTTGGTGCTTACTTGTTGGAGATCTTTGGTGGTGGCTAGGGTTTTCATGGTTTTCCATAGCTAGATTTTTGGAGAGATAAAGGATTGAACCTACCTTGGGACGATTCTATGGTATGTACATGTACTTCATCTTTATACATATATATGAAGTTTATATCTCTCCAAAATTGTCTCAATTGCAAATACGATTTTCAACATTCATTATCTTCTTGGATTGGTAAATTCAAGAACTAGTTTGTCATGCTGGTTTGACATAAGTGAAGGTCAATATTGTTGAGTGATTTAAAATTAATATAGAATATAATTGGTCATATTTATAACACATCAACTACAACGATTCTAGATCTGATTTTTTTCTTGGAAAGTGTGCCCTTAGCATTGAAACATGTTGGCATATGTTTTCTATCTTTTCTCTTGGATTGCCTACTGTATTGGGTTGTTGAGAACTAAAATATTGTCCATTGTTGCCGCTCTTTATTTATATTTTAGTTCATCCACGAGGCTGAAAATTCACAAGGTTAAGATTCCAGAAAGCTCCTTGTGATGTGGAATATGAGAATTAAATTAAAATTCAAACTTTTGCAATTTCTAGAAAATGGAGTTCCATTATTTCAATAAGGAGTGACCTTGGATATGGTAATTTGGTGAAATTACACTTTAGCAAATTGGATAATGTGAAGTTCAATTGCATGGGACTAAGTAATATATGTCAAGAGACACTAATAGTGTGAGTGTTAACCCATTATTAGGGTTTGTTGATGCCTATATTTTTCTACTTCATTCTAGGGGTGTAATAGAAGAGTTGATTAACACTAGGCCTATATAGGTGCATTGTATGCTAATATCTTTCAATAAATTGTGTGAATGACAAGAAACCAATCAATAACATGTTCACCATTGTTTTAAAACACTGCAAAGTAACTCCAAGGAGTTCAAATAACCCGCCTAACTTCCCATTATTTTGACCATTAATATAACCATTGTAAAATCCGAAACCTTTAGAAACCTACCTCTTATATACATTACTTTTCATAGCATATCGAGATTCAATCCAAAAAATGTAGGATTAATCGACAACCTTGCTTTACTTAAATGTCACATGAAAGTATCTTTAACAAACTTTCCTACATATTCATGTGTTTTACACAGCAAAATAAGTCTAAGGCACTCAAAGGACCCACCAAACTTTCCATTGTTTTGGCCTAGCAGTTGTAACATCCCTAACTTTTAGGCACCTACCTCTTATGTACATCACTTTCCATAGCATATCGATGTCCAATCCAAACAACAATTTCAGGTTAAATTATTTCAAGCATGCACTTTAATATCCTTACTTAACAATTTTACAGTTTTTCAAAAGATCAAAAGAAACAAGTTGTTCGACTGCCAAGTTCAAATAATATATGGTATTCACACAAATATATCGCTATATGGATGAAATTCACTGTGCATTATATTATAATGGTGCAATTATAAACCTTAAAATGTACAAATAAATGAGAGAATAAAACCTGTTTGGCCTGATGAGGGTCTCACAGTAGCAGCTGACGTTTGGACAGAAACTGAAGGCGTAGCTGCTGATTCAGATATTAGGTTTATAGTCGACGATGTTGCTCCAGAGGAACTTAGAGTGGACCAAGCATCCTTAAACCTCTGTGAAAGGAGAATCAAGGGCATCGGATGTTGTGAATAATCGCCTGGAGGAATGTTATTACCCTACACAAGATGTGAGAATATAGTTAGTTAAAAATAGATTATATTGATTTGCACAGATGCTCAATGAAGGATGGTAAATTAGAGCATAATCCAAGCATGTAAGGGAGCTCATAAAGCATCTCCAATAGAAAGTAAGGAAATATGAACACAAAACAGATGAATATACCCATAATTTACAATAGTGGCAAAGGTTTGAAATTCATTGTGTAAGCAGTACGTGCTATGTAACATGTTCCCTGTGAAGAGAAGCTCACTACTATTGTTAATCACAATTAACATGAAAGAAGCTCGCTATTCTTATTAATCACAATTAACATGAAATTGTTCAGATAACACAGATTTTGTCTAATTTCCTTATAAAATGGTCTGCTATAAAATATTTTTATGTATTTTGTTATGTAACCACCACATACCTATAATCACAATTAACATCAATTAACATGAAATTATTCAGATAACACAGATTTTGTCTAATTTCCTTATAAAATGACCCGCTATAAAATATTTTTATGTATTTTGTTATATAACCACCACATACATATAATCACAATTAACATGAAAGAAGCTCACTATTCTTATTAATCACAATTAACATGAAACTCACTATTCTTATTAATCACAATTAACATAAAATTATTCACATAACACAGATTTTGTTTAATTTCCTTATAAAATGATCTGATCTAAAATATTTTTATGTATTTTGTTATGTAACCACCACAAACCTACAACAGGCCATGAAAATCAGAAACCATCATCTTCTTGCATGAGATCAAGTGAGCTCCAAATCGTAAAATACAAATGCATCAACTACTACTTTGCTGACAAATGCTTCAACTACTATTTTGCTAATGCATCAACTACTATTTTGCTGATGAAAAGTGATTGACCACCTTCTACATAGATGGAGACACTTATTAGTAGTCATCTAACTATAAGTACAAGACATTCTTTTACATAACATACCATTACTAGATACTAGACTGATGATTGTGGATGATTCATGATGATGAAAAACAATGTTTACTTTCTATATAGATGGAGACACTTATTAGTCGTCATATAATGCAGTGTTTACCTTCTACATAGATGGAGACACTTATTAGTAGTCATCTAACTTTAGACACAAGACATTTTTTACAGAATATGCCATTACTAGATAAGATGATTGTGGATGATTCATGATGATGAAATGCATTTTTTATATATTTAATGTATTGTTTTTTTCCATTAGATTTAAGTCTCTATTTGAAAACTATCCACATTAATGGTTAATTTTTTGATGTATAATTCATCAATACAAACAAAATTAATATGTATAATTCATTAGTACAAACAAAATTAAAAATTAAACCACATATATACATTATCTTAGATATACTATTTTTTCCAACAAAAAAATTATAACTTTCTATGTTAAATAGAAAATAAGTTAATGGTTCCAAATGTTTTGTTATGCATGGAAAAACAAAAATAGAATTGTCTTAAGAAGATCAATGCCCTTTATTCCTTTTACAAGCCTTGTGGCGTAAATTTTTGGCCTAGACACACAATCTTAGCATCACAAGTCTAATGGAAACAACAATTAGTTGCTCATGAATCTGACTCTACTAGTCCTACATCGATTTTCCTTAATCTAGTTCTTCCTATTGGTCCTCATTGTCTAACTTTCTAGGTATATCCTCTAGAATATGTCTCTTAGTCTCCATGACCAAGTCACATGTTGGGTCAATAACATCCAAGAAAATGGTCTCTACATTAAGTGGTTTCTCCATCCTCACTTGCAACTGAATTTGTGAAGATGAGATGTATGTCTACCATAAATTATTATGCCAACAATCTAAAAATGGAAAATAATAAAATAAAGAAAATTAAATTTCCAATCAATGAACTTCGTGAAGTATGACTTCTTGAAGCATGAACTTATTTTTAAGGAAGTATGTACTTACTTTACTCTGGTTAGTTGAAGTACAACTATTTCTTGCAACTTGTGATCATGAAAGAGTTCAATGAATATAACCCTTCAACTAAAAACTAAAAACCAACCTTTCAAATTTGATCATCAATCATCTGTAAAGAGCAACTCCTCCCGGCCTTCCGACAACATCTTTGGAAATATAATAACATCTTTATTTATAAAAAAAATATTGACATAAATGGCTCCCATGTATTGACAATCTCAATAAAAAATGACATATTTCAAAATGATAACTTGCAATTGTCGCTAGTTTGAACATCTTAATGATGTCACAAAATAGTAGAAATTGTAGAAATACAAGTCTAACCCAGATTGCAAATGATCCTGATCCTAGACTCCATAGAACAAAACAACAAAAGTATATATGTTATGTGTTATTCAATACAAAGGGATGCCCTCTATATATAACAATGAGAAGAGGCCCAGTGTTAGCAAAGGATAGTTGTGAAAACTGGGCATATAAAGATGCATACATGAGATTACAACTAACATTAATTGGTTGCATGGGAAAAATACACTAACACCCCCCTTTAAGAGAAATATTGAACCCCTCACCAAAAGAGATAAAAATAGTAGTGTTGAAAAGGCATTGAAGCTAAAACTAAATATCTCACAATGATGGTTTGAATAGGAAAAGAAAGAGACCCATGGAGGTTGAAAGTTCCAATCAAGAAGTATAACAAAAAATCTAAAGAGGAGAGCCAAGTAACCTCAATGAACTTGGTTGAATTTTGAAGTAGAAGAGGTTATGTTGCAAAGGCACAAGAACGGAAAACACCGACAACCACAAAATACATGCTTTAGAAAAATTGGTGTTGGTGAATAACCAAAAAAAAATATTTGAATACAAGCAACCGCCATCAACCATCAAACGAGAAATGAGGCCTTGAGACACTAAACTATCCAAATAGGAGGTATGGACAAAATTCTAAAGAGGGCGAAGTAACCCCAAGGTGTCAACAACATCAAAGATCCATGTAGAAATCCAAAAAAATTAAAATCAAACTTCTCAAACAAAGAAATGGATCCTCTGAAATGAGGCCCGACTCAAAAATATTGATCAGGTGCTTATGTGCAATCGAATAAAAGATCATAAAATGAGTGTCGTTATGGACACCAATCCATTGCATAGAAGTGCACGGGTTGCTAGTTGTTGCAACCATTAATTCAAAATAGGAATCGATGCTCTATACTAATATCACTCTTAAAAAAATAGTTAATGTTGAACAAAATGGTGAAGCATAAAGAATCACTTAAGGAAGCATTGCACACCATCCTCCATAATGTTGAACTAAGTGGACATAGATGATGGAAATTCATGCCACACTTGATGGAAAATCATGGAGGTGTTAGTTGAATGTGACATTGATGTTGAACAACCATGCAAAAAACACTCCAAAGTGGCTAGCTCCAAGGCTTGCAAAGCAAGGTTTTTCATGGAGGTAAATGCTCGATGATAGTCTAAAAATATTTGCACAAGTGGCCCAAAATCCACTACTCAAGGTGCAAAAGAGAAGTACCAAAAATAAAGGCCATCATATAAAACAATCCTCAATAAGGGTTCCAACAAACAAGGCCATGATAGGTACACATCTACAAGTGAGGAATTAATTCTCTTAATTTATCCAATCCATGAGAAAAAAAGAATCTCAAAAAGACATTAAATGTGAATTGCAACCTATTGTTGGAAAGGGAGCATAATGCCCTTCTCAACACCTCAAACAAAATAAAAATGGTGACTACAGTCTACAACCTTCAAAGAGATTGAATGCACTCTTTCCATCAATTTCCCATTTAAATGGACCAACCTTCAAAGATATTGAATGCACTCTTTCCATCAATTTCCCATTTAATTTCCATTCTAGAGAAATTTGTCTCTTTTGTACCCATTGAAAGGATGAGACAAATAACTCTAGTAGATTCCTATGAGCCATGATCTGCAATAAAAACTTCTGGCCCAATTTGTAATGAAGGAAGCAATACAAGGCGCACAAAAAATTTGGAATCAAGGCCATGATCCACCTGTAATAGAGGTACAAGCTACAACACATGATGCCGAGGGCCAAAAAATAATAAAAAACGAATCACATCAAAAAATCATGTTCTCCAACACTAAAAAATCAAGTCGTTGAGAAAAAATGTTTGCTATGATACCATGATACCATGTAGAAATTTGAATCTAACCTGGATAGTAAGTGAGCCTAGACTCCATAAAACAAAACAATGAATGCATATATATTATTTGTTATTCAAAACAAGGAGATGCCCATTATATATAACAATGGGAAGAGACCGACCATTAGCATAGGACAACTCATAACTAGAAGATAAATATGCCTACATGATCTTACAAGTAAGACTAATTGGATGCATTACAAAAGTACACTAAAACATCCTCGTGATATTCTAAAATCTGATAAATGTCCTAATGATACAAGCCTTAGTAAAAGCCTAAGTAGAATAGATATATGTACTTGAGGATCAAATTCTTCGTACTTGTAACCACATATTGGAACATACTAATACATAATCATAAACTGCAACACCTTACTAATACATAGTCATACAATGCAACACCTTTGCTTACCTTGATGAATTTGGGTACATCAAGAATTATTTGACCATATTTAACAAAATTAATTAAAATTCTTAATACCAATGATTTATGGTGAGCCCAATATGAAATCCTAAAAAAACTATGTATTACCCTCTTTTATACCCTTTTATACCTTTAAAACTAATGTCATGATAACTTTTACCACAATCCCTTGATTCAAAAAGGGATGTACCGGGGCTCGTACTCATACTGAGTCTCATGTACTAATAATAGTGCAACTTAGGTATAAGCTCTCTAATGAGATTATAGAGTAATACAACATCTTAATTCTAATGAGATTATAGAGTAATACAACATCTTAATGGAATTTGAGGCTTGTACGATTATCTTAATGATGTTACAAGGGCATAGATAATAAATGTTTGCATTTCTTGTGAATATGTGTGTGCAACTTCTCTAAAAGTTAAGGTGTATTTGAGATATAGATTTTTACCTAAGGATGATATCTATATATATATTGTTTTTAATAAGTTTAATTGATAAAACAATTATGATAAATTTAATTATAGATGTAAGAAAGAAGCATTGATACTACTCTTTTCTTGAAAGTATTTATCAACAATTTAAAACTTCATATTAAAAACATGGTTACATATTAAAACTTTGAAAATTAAATTGACCTAGTTTAGAAAAAAAGGATTAAGTTTTTTAATGAATAATCTAATTTCAAACTCAACACTTAACATCCAAGATATTTGCAAACCCAACAATCAACACCCAAACTCCCTTAGATTTTAATTATGAATGGGTTAGTATCTAAACCCATTAGAAATGTGAAAATGTTAAATGCCCTACAACAAGCTTATAAAATTAAATCACTTAAATTAATGTTAGTGCTAGCATGTTTAATTGGAAAGTGGTTTTTGGAAAAGGGGATCAACTCTCCAAAGTTGTATTGGACCATGGCTGTTGGAAAATCTGGGAAAAGGGACCATAGGGGCTCACTTTATGATTGAACATTTCATTTGTTTTTCTAACTTTAAAATGCTATCTTCATAAACATACATGTAAAGTTCACAGTTCCATATTTTTGAAATGTTGATAGTTATCTTGCACATGATCACCTATCATTTTATTTATTTTTGGATATTTTGAGTTATATAACCATCAGGTGATTTTTTTTGGAAAGTGTTTATGTTAATTTAATTAAAACCCTAAACTAATTCTATAATATGAAATCTCAAATTATTTAAGATGACATTTTTTTGGAAAGTGTTTATATTAATTTAATAAAAACCCTAAACCAATTCTATAATATGAAATCTCAAATTATTTTCCAGATTAACATTATAAATTGTTTGGATTACAAAAATTAGTTATCATAATCACTTCCTTTTATATTTCACTATAATATCATCTTTTTAACTATTACATTATTTCAAATTTGAAATAATATGTTAACTTTTTACCAATTTAACCTAAAAACATATAGATGCTCTATTATCCTAACACTGAAAATATAGATACAAGAGAATTTAACAACCAAAAGAAACTTTGATACTGATAAGGTCTTACCTGCTCATATATCTTTGTATGTATTTCAAGGCGTCTGGGGGAAATGAGTGATAGAGAAACACCACACTGACATCAAAGAGAAACACCATTAGCATCTTTCACAAATTCCAAAATCCTAATGCTACTGCATCACCAAAATGTGTTCAGAAAGAAACAACAACTAAAAAAGCACATGCCATCAAGATACCTGAAAATATGCCTTGGCAACTGTTTCTGCATCAGCTATCCACGGCTGTGCTGCTGATCCATCGTTTTCATTTTGCAGTGTTAAACAAGGTGGTCGAGAAATTACAGTCTGAGGATTATGATATGGATTAGATGCTGCAACTAGCACACAATGCTTTTGTGTTGTCTCTGTCATTTGAGTTGCAGGCTGGCCAGAACAACACATCTGATAATAGAAAAAAGCATGGAGCACGTTTCAGAAAGTAAATATGCCGAATAAATGTTTTAGAAAGTAAACATTTGAACTTTCTCTTCAAATACATAGATAAATATTTAAAAACCTAATCTAAATATAAGATAAAGTGCCCAACATACAGTTAATGCTTCAGCAAGTCCTCCTACTATGTCAACGTCTTCTCCAGTACCAACTCCAGAAAATTCTATTCCGGCAACCCACTTCATGAAGACTTTTAAACTTTTCGTCCAGGGACGCCGTTGCGCCGAACCCGCTTAAAAAATAAAATATCATTTATTAAAAAGGAATATATATATATATATATATAACAGTAATAAAATATCTTAATTCAAAGAACAAGTTTGACGTTTCAAAAACCAGGTAAATACCAGTAGGTCCATGTGTATAGAAGACGACTAGTGCCATCTCAATATTTGATGTATCAGAGCGTTTCTGCAATAAACAATACATTTATGAATAAACTAATGCTAAGACATAATGAATAAAGATGGCTGGAAACTACCACCAAAATAACTCTCAGAGATGCAAATATAAACAGTGGAATTCTAGAAAATAACTCTCTGATTTAACCTTCATCGCTGGACTTGACTCTTTATTAGGGTTGGACTTGACGGAGGTTGCAGAGAATGCTAAGAAATAATGAATAAAGATGGCGGGAAACTACCATCAAAATAACTCTCAGAGATGCAAAGATAAACAGTGGAATTTTAGAAAATAACTCTCAGAGATGCAAAGATAAAGATGGCAGGAAACTAGCACCAAAATAACTCTAAGAGATGCAAAGAGAAACAGTGGAATTCTAGCTACTCGGTGTGAAAAACAAATAGAATCTTATGTATGCGGAGAATATATCTTGAAAACCGAAACTCCACTAAACGAAATCATGGATAATAAAATTGCAGTAAAGAAATTGACGGTAAAGATTTACCTTGCAACCCTTCCCATTTCCACAGAAGGCACTGCACGCAAATCGTATAAGCGAGTCATAAAACAAACTCAATCTGAAAAACATTCTACAAGCTCAATCTGAAAAACTTAAAATACGGCATGAAGACAACCGCAGTGAAGGTCGGATAAATAATGTTACCTCACAGTTTTTCTAATGCATTTCAGGAGCTTGCTCCAATATGGAGAGAGAGCGGCGGTTCCCTCTACCACTAAAACCAATTGTCGATGTGGCCCTCTTTCCGTAGCCATCCTTCGCTCTGTAATATAAAATATGAAATCTCCCACAGAATAATTGTCTGCGAAGAGCTAGAATCAACGGTTTATAGTATTTGAATGAATGGGTTTCGCTCTGTAATATGACATATGCAATCTCTCACAGAATAATTGTCCGCGAAGAGCTAAAATCAACGGGTTTATAGTATCTGAGTGAATGAATGGGTTTTTATATATACCGGCTTAACCTAGAATCAACGGGTTTACAACGGGTTTATAGTATATGAGTGAATGAATGGGTTTTTATATATACCGGCTTAACCTTATGGGGAATTTATTTTTTAGGGTTTTGGTACATTTTATGAAAATTCTAAGTTAATTTTAAAAAATGAATCAAAATATTTTTACTTTTAAGTAAAAATAATTTTAAATGGATAAAATAACCTAAAATCCAGCAAAAATAATTTTAAATTAATAAAATTAAATATAAAAATTGAACTTATTAACTCATAAATATGAAAGTCAAATGAGAGGTCCACTTTTTTTTTTTAACCATGTGAACACCAACTTTTCAAGAGTATATACCAATAACTTGTGACTCAGTCTCGAGGTCCACCGAAGTGAGCCCCAAGGTCCATCGAAGTGAGCCTCTATCCTCCAGCCTTGTCACAATGGGCCAATATGAGCATCCCTACCCCCACCGATTTTAAACTTGTAACCTCCCCGGCATGTTCTTAACCATTGGGCCCACTGAAGTGCTCATAAATAAGAGATCCACTTAACGGCCATTGAGGACACACAAGAGGGTCCACTCTATAAACATATAACATACCACAAGGCATTTTAAAGAATATTTTGTTCACTTCATTCGATAAACTTGTAACCTCTATCCTCCAGCCTTGTCACAATGGGCCAATATGAGCATCCCTACCCCCACCGATTTTAAACTTGTAACCTCCCCAGCATATTCTTAACCATTGGGCCCACTAAAGTGCTCATAAATAAGAGATCCACTTAACGGCCATTAAAGACACACAAGACGGTCCACTCTATAAACATATAACATACCACAGCGCATTTTAAAGAATATTTTGTTCACTTCATTCGATAAACATATGGCATATTATGGTTCACTCGATAAATGTATGCCCCATATCATGGGGCATTTTAAAGAATATATTGTTCACTTGATAAACATATGGGCATTTAATACATTGTTCACTCAATAAATTTATGAATATTTTGTTCACTTCATTCGATAAACATATGGCATATTATGGTTCACTCAATAAATGTATGCCCCATATCATGGGGCATTTTAAAGAATATATTGTTCACTTGATAAACATATGGGCATTTAATACATTGTTCACTCAATAAATTTATGGCATATCATATAGGCATTTAATACATTGTTCACTCAATAAATGTATGGCATATCACTCGGCATTTTAAAGAGTATTTTTAATTTCATTTCACTTCCAAATATGATGTAGCATTTTAAAGAATATATTGTCCACTACACACATATGACATGACATGTGGACATTTTAAAGAACACCTTGTTCACTAGATAAAGATAAACATATGGCATAGTATGTATCATTGTAAATAACATTTTTATTTTTCAAAAATCTATTGTTAATATCTTCTCTTATTATATATATTTTTATTATATTTTTTATATTTATAATATGTTGATCTCAAGATTTAATATGATTTTATAGCTTTGAATCATTAAACATGTTTCTGAAGAATTAAAAAAAACATTTATTTTTAAACATTTTTATATTTATTTTGATTTAAAAAAAAAAAATGTATGGTTCATTGATATTTTTATAAAATACAAAGATTAAAAATATATTACCATAATTCTTTATAAGATAATTCTTTATAAGATGTTTCACTCCAGTCAAAAACACAAATCTCATTACACTATTAACTCAAGCCTCTTAATAATTCGAATTACAAAGAAATCTATAATTTTATATTAAAAAATATCCTTTTAAATATTTAATTTATCCTTAGACAACAAAGTGCTTCCCTCTCTATGTCTTGATAAGTAAAGTATTCAATCTTTAATTTCTCGTGGACAACAAAGTGCTTCCCCATATATGTCATGGTAAGTAAAGTATTCCCAATCTATTTTAAGTAATCTTGTTTGTTGTGTATTAAAAACTTATCTTTAAATTATAATTTTTGTATTTTTTTATTTGCAATTACTTAGTTCATAGCTTGTGAAAGGTGATAAATTATATTATATATAATTATTGTTTTTTGGGGTTTAAAATATTGTATTACATAATTCATAGCTTTCTAGGTAAGACTATTATTTAGATATCAATATTTTTGTTACTATGTTTGGAAGTGGTGTTTTTTTATAACTTTTGAAAGGGAATGTATTATTATTTTACTTTATAATAATATTTTGTTATTATGTTTGTGATTTTCAAAGTGGTGTAAAATGTGTTATTATGTTTGTGATTTTCAAAGTGGTGTAAAATGTGAGTGAGGATTTTTTTTTAAGTGAAAACATGTAAGTTTAATTGTATTGGGAGTTAAAAAAAACATAGATGAAATGATTAATTTAATGGAAAAAAATATTGTAAAATTTTAAATAATGAAATTTAATAATAACTTATTTCATATTTGATAATAAAGTAATTAGAAGGAGTTAAGAAAGATTAAATTTATATTAGGGATTATACAAAATGTTGAAAGACAAAACAATTATAACTCTATCTTTCAAGGAAATAAAACTTAGCATTAACATGTGTATTTTGACATTGTAGTAAAGTAATACATAGATTAAGAATCCACATTACCTTCAATGGGTCACAAGAGCCCTCTAACCACATTAGCAAAATCAAAATTGGATTTCACCACTCAAGCACCATGATGAAAGATCTATTTACTGATCATTTCACTTATGGATATGTTTTCTCATATGTGAGGAGCAAGATGGTTGAAGGGGAAGTAAATATCATGAAATGCATATTGAATGTTTATTAATGACTTCTTACAATGCATAGACAAAATTGAAATGTCATCTAATGTGTAATCAACACACTTTCATTAAAGGGATCCTACAATCGAGTAGTATCCAAACTAGTTTTGGATCTTTGAATCATAGGTCATAGGTGACGTGCACAATGTTATGGACTATCATATAGAAAATCTAAGGCTTGAGGTCGATAAAGAAGTTAGTACATGGGGTGGCAGGTATGGGGGGGGGGTGCGCTACACTAATCCTTAGAGGAACAATGATATTAATGTATGCTTGGGGTCTAGGAATTGCATCTAATAATTTAGTGGTGTTAATGCAAGGGCTAAAGATAGCAATTGAAGATGATATTCTCTCTTTGATTGTCATAGGGGATTATAAGCTTGTCATTGGAAAAATGGTTTCAAAGATTGATGCTATTGATTATACTCTAAACGCGATACTTGAACATGATCAAAAAGAGGTTATCAACTTCTCTAGTATAAACTTCTTCCATGTACTCCACGAGAGCAATCAAGTTGTAGATCAATATACTAATAAAAACATCCTCTTAAAATAAGGGGTTATTAGCATTAATGGAAATAAAACCACATAAATCATTCCATAGTTATTCATGAGGTATAAGCCATGTATCGAGGAGTTAAGGTGTCACATGGCCATGCATATTGTCATTAGATCATATTACAAGAGAAGTTATGAGATGAGACAATGAGCTCATTTACACATACCCTTAGTTCTATTGTCACACATTTATCAATTCAGGAATGGTATTATCATTAGCTATAATGGGATTAACGGTATGACATTGTGGAGGAAACAAACCTAGATCACCAAATATTTGGAAAAGTGCATGTTGGTGTATGGATATTGGCTCTAGAAATTTGAGGAGCCTCCTCCCTTCATGTTTGGAGGGTTTGTAGTCATGTTGTGGACTTTGGTGAATAACACGGGCAAGGGAGATCATTTAGGCGAATGAAACCAGGTCCAATTGGTGAATTCCAATTGCGACATGTTGAATGAGGAAGAAACAATGTACCTTCTTGATGATGTAATGGAAATTTAGCAGTCAGATCCAAAAAAAAGGGAAAAAAGGAAATGTAACACTCGAAGAAGTGGCAATTGGACATGCCTTCTATTAGTTTTTATGGATTCTAAGGTTCTTATATTATCTAGTTTGTTTTTAGAATATATACTTCTCATAAGTACCAGATCATTTTTCCTATGGACAATATTAGGCTAGGATGATGGCATATAGATAACATATATATTTTATATTGTTATACATCTATACATCATTTTTGGATGTAGCCTCTATGCAAATTGCTGAAATATTTTTATTTAATATAAATCTACGAGTTACTATTAAAAAAAGAAGATAAATAAGTCAGGACATTCTATCTAGTCAACTTAGATGTTGCCATAAGTTGTTGGAGCTAAAGTGAGGAGAGGACTTCATTCTTTACAAGAAAATACAAATTAAATCCCATTAAGTAGCTATATGTAAAACTCCTTGGTTATACCAATGGTTGGATCACCAAAATAGATCTACAACTACAATGCCTATAATTAGACTATGCTTGAGTTTGTGATTACTATTTTTGCAATTTTATTAATTTATTAGGAAATAAAAGATACACAAATTCTTTAATTACCATGGCATGGAATAAGAAATAAAATAGGAAAGGCACACATCGGAACACACAATTTATTTTGGAAACTCAATGTAGAACAACTAGCCAGAAATGAAGCACTATGCCTTTCATCTCTTATATTATTGACATTATGTTACAAAATATGGAGTTGTCCAAGATTATTTCAAATCTATGATACATTATGGTCTACTACAGTTTATAATTTCTTCTCTCTCTTTCATTTGTTATAACATAGGTTAAAATTCTAAATAAAAATTCAATTTTTTTTATTAGAATAGACATTTTGAGTCTTATACTAGCTCACTTTATTATTTTTTCTTCATTAGTATATATTTTAACTTTAATTTAAATTTCTTGGATTAATTCTTATTTTTCATTTTGTGTTAGAATAGATTTTATATTGGGTTCTAAGATTTTTTAATGTATATTTAGTCTAAATTTTGTTTTAATTTAGTTGTAAATTAGTCTAATTTAAGTTAAATTTAATTGTGTGTAATATAATCAATTTCAGTTTTTTATTTTTACTTAGGCTTACTTTTGTTTGAATACAATTTGATTCTTCAAATTGTATATAACAATAATTGTAAATAGTTACGATATATTAGATTATAGTTGTTTTTGTTAAATATTAGTTTTATATCTTTATTATAGTTTTATACATTATAATTGTGTTATATATTACAATAAGAGTTAGTTGTATTACTATATTAACCTTTGTATGTGTGTGTGTGTGTGTGTATTACTATATTAACCTTTATATTAACTATATTAAGCTTATGTTTACTTGCAGATATATCGAGATAAATCTGGGGCATTGTTCGAAATGACGATGTAATCAACGGTTCAAATTGAATAGCACAAATTGCAAATGGGTAACCTTTAACCACATACAATCCCTTCGCAATCGATATGGGGCCAACAAATGTCCAACAAGTGACATAAGCATTGACGTCATGTCGGACTACACACTGCGAGAGATTTTTATGTTGGGAAGTGCTTTAAGTCCCGACATCCCGATGACGAAATACATCATCTTCCCAAGTCATCAGTCAACTTATCTCTAGTTGTATGCAATAAGAAAGTGCCCTGTGTACACCTGGAAACCTCCAAAGACACAGGTCATCACGCCGAAACTGAGTGACATGTGTCATGTCTTTTTTCCACCTCAGTACCATCATGGACCAATACAGAGCCACCATGTATCCATGGGACCTAACTAATGACATCAACATTGACGTCATGTTATACCACTGGACCACAAGAATTGTCCACACCCATTTGTGGAGATTCAACGATAGATATCAGATGGTCAGATCAACGATCTTCATTATTTCGAACCATGTACCTCGAGAGATTTTGATGTTGGAAAATAATTTAAGTCCTAGCGTCCTGATTCAATGATACGTCACCAGTAACGTCGCATCACATCATATTTCCAATAAAAATTATGTCAGAGCCAATGAAATCCTACCATGTGTACACATGAAAATTTTCAAATACATAGGACATACATCATATCAGGCTGACATGGGGTATATATTTCTACCACATCAACGTCAACAAGGATCGATGAGAGGTCTCCACGTGTTCATGGGACTAGACTGACTTTAACAGTGCCATGTCATGTCGGATCACCGAGCATTGGGATAATTATTGAAGTTTTATGTGCATCAAGGTAGTGTTGATCCGGTAAAGCTTGGGCCCCACTTCTAAAAGGTAACACTACAAACAAGGTTTTGGAGCCCATTTACCAGTATTCAAATACATGGGAATAACCTTTTCTTTATAAAACCATGTAAAACAAATTCCTCAATGAATATGGGACTGATCAAGGCGAGATCCATGGTCACGATGACATATCATGTTTGATCCAAAAGACACTATTTTTCATGTCTATTATAAATTTGATTTGGGGCATCCAGTTACCATAAAGATGATGATTCACTTCATCAGTTCAAGAAATCCAGGGATCATTTGATCCAGTTGATCCATTTTTAGAATTTGAAGATTTCATCATATTTGAAAATCCAAAAAATAGGATCGAATAACAATTTATGTTGTGATCCTTATGTATAAATATCTATTCAAAAGGACTGATAACCATGAATTTTTTCCTGTGAAGGATAAATATTTTAACAAATACTACCATTCATAGAAAAGAAAGAGATTCCTAGATTTCATCTCTTGAGTTTATGTGTTTCCTATTTCATGTTTTCATTTGTTTTCATCAATCATTCTCTTCTATTAATATATGTGTTATAAGTGTTACAATTTGGTACAACTTCCACTGCATCAACCATTTAAAGGCATCAATCTAAGTGTAGACTTCCTCTGTCTTACTGTAAGTAAAATATAGCTTTTATTTTGGTTTAATTGCCTTTATTATTTAAGTGAATTCTTTGTTTTAGATTATCAAGCGGTTTCATAACAAAGATACGATTAATTGTTATTTATTCTATTGAAAAACAAGTGATATTTTTCTTTACTAGATACACTATTTTTTTTTTCAATTTTGTTTATCTCAATTCTTCTTTTCATGCTATTAAATTTTGAAGTAAATTAATTAATGAAATCAAGCCTCTTTTATTTTGGTAATCAATTATTAAAATATCAAACTAAATTTTTGCAAAAAATATTTTATAAATAACTTTATAAGTTGTATCAATATGCCTTGACAGTGTTCCCTAGCCTAGAACGATCTGAGGAACAACATATTTTTGGCGTCGTTTTTGGGGATCGAATTAAAGAAATCTAATTTCCCTGGGAAAGATGATAGTAAAACGTGCTCATGGATGGTGAAAAAGAGTTGGAAAGGTTTAAATCATTCACCTGACGACTCCATATTTTAAATCCTAGCATCAGGAAAGAAAAATAAAAGGGCTCACCCATATCCTAAGAAAACAATGCCAGTAACTAATCCTGAAAGACTATTGTCTAAGAAAAATCCTAAACGTAGACCCACTACTCCTCCTACCATCTGATCCACTTCCAAACCTTCATCTTCCATTACTCCCAAATCAAAATGAAAATATTTTATTGATCCAAAGGATTCCTCAATAAAATCTCTTACAAACCCTTCAAATCCATATTTTATTTCATCTCCCAAGTAACCCCTTCCTTGTTCTCCAAAACCACCTTTGAAAGTATCAATAGAAAACTCCATTCATTTTTTCCTTGAAAGTTATATTGAACTTTCTCTTAAAGACTCTACTGTAGTTTCCCAAATTCATTGCACTGAAAATCCTCCATTCATTTCTCCTAAAGAGTCACTTGAGAATTATCCAAACCTTTCCCTAAAGGAATCTCTTGAAATTTTCCATGTTTGGTCTACATCCCCGAAGTTTTCCTTCTTAAGTCCTAAAAAGGAACTTTTAGAAATCCCTCAAAATTCTTTTCCAGAGATTCCTCTTGAATAAGAAGAACCTTTCAAGGCTTATATAAATCCCCTTATTCCTGAGAGTTCTCAACTCATACTTGATTACCTAGCTATGGGAGGGAAAATACCACAACAACAACAACCCCCTCCTCTTCCACCAAGCATTTTCAATAAAGATGCTGCTAGATATTCCCCTTTGAATATTCCTAGTAATTTACATGATTTTCCTGATAATTATCTGAAAATGTTACCAGAATTTAATGGAGAAAGTGAAATTACAACAGTTGAACACCTAGCCTTTTGGGATGAGTTTTCTGATAATTTTGGACTTGAACATGAGGATGTCTATATGAAGCTATTTGTCCGAAAATTTGAAGGGGAGGTGAGAACCTGGTTTAAGGGACTTCCTCCAAATTCTTTAGATTCTTGGGATGTCTTAGAAATTTCTTTCCTTAGGTAGTGGGGAGAGAAGGACCATTTGTATTATTTGACTAAGTTTGGAAGTTAAAAAAAAAAAATTAATGGATTTGTCTTGGATTTTATTAAAATATTTAATAAAATTTATAACAAAATGCTAGCAGATGTTAAACCTTCATGAACAACTGCAAAAGTTACTTTTGCAGGTTCCTTTGATCATATTTTTCCTTATTGCTGAGAGAAAGGAGATCCAAAAATTTAACAAACATGCAAGATGATGCAGTGGAAATTGAATCTAATACGGTTGCTTGAGGAAAGACTAAAATTAAAACTGAAACTGGTGTAAGAGAATATGTAAAACCAAAAGAACATGCTGGACCATCAGGATCATCCAAAAATATTCAGGATAGTAAAATTAAAGAGATGTCCAAAATCGTTAAATACTTGTCCAATACATTAGCCATGATGGGATTTGAAAGAATAAGGCTCGAGGGATATATGAATCCAAATCAATTCAGAAGACAATTTAACAATCCTCAATTTATTAAAAGAGAGAATCAAAATAATGGACAGTCCATTCAAGCACCTTTAAAAAATGAGAATATGTTAGATGATACTATTGAAGAAGGAGAATTTAAAAATGTTGATGAAGAAATGAATAATTTAGAAGACGAAATTTTAAAATCATATGTGACTCAAGATGAATATGAGAAATCCTTAAATGAAAAGGATAATCATAATCCAATAGATATACAATCATCTCAATATAGGTTTTTCTTAGATTTATTACAAGATAAAATACATAAAAATTAAGGATAATCATAATCCAATAGATATACAATCATCTCAATATAGGTTTTTCTTAGATTTATTACAAGATAAAATGCATAAAAGTTATGGCCTTAGGCCTAGACAAAATGCAAACAAATCAAATGAACAAAATCAACCTAAGAAAGTTATTATAAAGGATAAATATAAAAAGGCTTTTGATTCTAATAAAAAAATTGATCAACCATATGCTAAAATAATAGAAGGTGAACATAGGGAATTAGAAAAGATTAGCAATACCTTTAATTTAGAATATGAGATAAGTAAGATTAAAATCCATGTTCCTTTAATTGAATTAGCAAAGAATCCTTTGTACTGGAAACACAATTAAAAAATGATTGATTGTTCAGTTCCTACAGTACAAGTTGATATAATTAATTTACAAGAGGAACACCCTACTATAATCCACATATTGAAGAAACAAGAGATACAACAGCACCATTTTATGTCACTCTGACCGTTCATGATCATTTTTTACACAATTGTATGCTTGATTCAGGAGAATCTCACAACCTTATGCCAAAATCAATTATGGAAAAATTAGGAATGGAAATAACTAGACCTTACCAAGATCTTTATACATTTGATTCTAGGAAAGTTAAATGTTTAGGAATGATTAAAGACCTAGTAGTCAATCTTGCACAAATTCCAGTAAAAAGTATAATGATGGATGTAGTCATTGTTGATGTACCTCCTAATTATGATATGTTATTTTCAATATCATCGTGTGTGAAATTGGGTGGATCATTATAATTAGACATGAATTATGCAACTATCCCAATTTTTGGAGGTAAATTTAGAAGACTATATAGAGAAACAAAATTGGCATACACAGTTAGTGATATAAAAAATACCAAAAACTATCCTATTAGTTGTGAAGAACAAGACTTGGGATCCTTTATTTTATCTGTAAATATTGAATATGAAATGTGTACAGAAAATGTAAATATTTCTTTGGAGAAAAATAATCATGAGGGAATGTGGAAAATGTACTTTGATGGAGCTTCCTCTTGGGAAGGATCTGGAGCTAGTGTCTTTTTTTTTTTCACCTTCAGGTAATAAAAATATTCCATTCTCTTTTAGGCTGTATTTTGAGACTGATTCTACAGATAATGTTTGTGAATATGAAGCTTTGGTTTTGGGTTTGTAAATAGCAAGAAAATTGAAAATTAAACATTTGGTAGTTTATGGTGATGTTTAATTGATCGTCAAACATGTTAAACAAATTTATCAAGAAAAACATCCTAGGATGTGAGCCTACAAAAAATGTGTATGGGATCTAATTGAAAACTTCTTTCTATCCTTTAATATTCATTCCATACCAAGAATTCATAATCAACGAGTAGATTCATTGGAAATTGCAGCTAGTAGCTTTAGATCACCTAGTGTTCCAAAACTGAAATACGAAATAGAAATAAAACATAAACCTTCTATTCTTGACAATGTTAAACATTGGCATGTTTTTTAGGATTATCAACAAATATTTTTTTTTTTGGAAATGATAGAAGAGTTCTCTGCAACACACATTGATCAAGAAGATCAGAATGATAAGTACTAGTTGCAAAATGAAAAAAAAAGGACAATTTCAAAATATGACTCTGAATTATAAAACATTATTATTAAAAAACAATCAAATTCCTAAGGGTTTCATACCTTTAGAAATTCTTTTTGATCATAATGATATTGCTATAAAACCCTCTGTACAACCACAATTAGATGAAGTGGAAGATTGTAATATTGGTAGATAATATAATCTTAAATGTATACGAATTTCAAAGTACTTTCCTGTTGAATATAAACAAAGGTGTTTGGAATTATTTAAGGAATACATAGAAGTATTTTCTTGGTCATGTTAAGATCTTAAAAATGATGACACTAGCATTATACAACATAAAATTTCTTCAAAACCTGGTTCAAAACCTTTTAAACAAAAACTTAGGCAAGTAAATCCCATCTTACTCCCAGTAATTGAGAAAGAACTTAAGAAATTATTGGATGCAAAAATTCCAGTGCCTCTTAGATATTCAGTCTGGGTAACCAATTTAGTCCCATTTAAGAAAAAAAAATGGGAACATAAGACTTTGTGTTGAATTTTGGAATATGAATAAATCATCCTTAAAAGATAATTATCCACTTCCAAAAATGGATCATATTTTACAGAGAATTGTGGGTGCCAACAAAATTTCAATGATTGATGCCTTTTTAGGGTATAACCAGATTGCAGTTCATGAAGATAATAGGGAAAATAATGATTTCACTATGCCATGGGGAATTTTCATGTACGAAAAAATTCTCTTTGGTCTGATGAATGCATGAGATACCTTTAAAAGAGATGTGGATTTATCATTCAATGGTGAAAAGGATAAGTTTTTTGTAATTTACTTAGATGATTCAACTATATTTTTTGATTATGATGAAAATCATCTAATACATCTCAAAAAAAACTTTTGAAAAGTGAAAAAAAATATTGCTTATCATTAAATCCTAAAATATCTCATTTTGTAATGCAAGAAGGGAAGTTACTTGGCCATATTGTTTCAAAGGAAAGAATCAATCTTGATCCAAAAATAGTCGAAGCAATTGAAGGCATAAACTTACCTCAAAATAAAAAAGAAATTCAATCATTTTTAGGTAAGATAACTTTTTTGAGGAGATTTATTCATAATTTTGCAAGAATTGTAAAAGATTTAACATATATGCTAAAAAAAGATAGTGAAGTAAAGTGGACTAGAGAGGAAAAATCTTCCTTTCAACAAATCAAGAAAGCATTAGGAGAGGCACCCATTTTGGTAAGCCCCAACTATTCAAAAAAAAATCTTGTATTTTCCTTTTCCTCTGAAAATACTATAGCCGTTGTTCTTTTACAGAAAAATGATGATAATTTTGAACAACCAATTACCTTATTTAGTAAAAGTCTAAGGGATTCAGAATTGAAATACGATATTTTAGAAAAACAATCTTATGCAATGGTTAAATCTCTAAGATATTTTATAATTTATATTTTACACTCCAAAATAATTACATATGTTCCGAATAGCACTGTAAAAGATATTTAGAGTCAACAAAATAGTGATGGAAGAAGAGGTAAATGGTTGGACAAGATTCAGGAATATGATCTTGAAATAAATCCCACTAAACTAATTAAAGGTCAAGGTCTAGCAAAATTATTGGTTGAATCTAATTGCAGGGTTCTTGGAATTATTCTCATCTCATCAACTCCTAAAAATTCTATACCAGAGTTGGAGGAAATGAATGTACAACAACATTTAAATAAGGTAAATGAGAAATTTTCTTTGTCACCTTGGTATAAATATATTGTAGTTTATTTACAAACACTTCAATTCCCATCAGATTTAAGTCCAACTAAAGCTAGAACTCTTAAGTTGCAAGCCGTTAAATATTGCATTATACATGATAAACTTTTTTGGAAAGATCCTTTGGGTTTTCTCCTAAACTATCTTGTTGAAAATGAAACTGAAAGGATTATAGATGAGTTTCATAAAGGAATTTGTGGAGGTCATCATGCATGGAGGGCTACAGTTTACAAAATCTTAAGGAATGGATATTATTGGCCTAAATTATTTTAGATGTAAATGAAAAAGTCAAATGTTGTAAAGAATGTCAATTTTTTGCTGGAAAATAGAAATTACCTTCTTTACCATTAGTGCCAATCAAATTTGAAGCACCATTTCAACAATGGGGTCTTGATTTCATAGTTGAAATTCATTCTTCATCAAGTGCTCAACACAAGTGGATTTTAATTGCAATAGATTATTTCACTAAATGGGTGGAAGCAATTCCTACCAGATTTTCCAATGATACAATTGTGATTAATTTCCTTGAAGAAAATATTTTAGCCAGATTTGGTTGTCCGAGAAAAATCATAATCGATAATGATCAATCATTTAAATATACTAAAATGATTAATTTTTGTCAGAAATATAATATAATTCTTTGACATTCTACTTCATATTATCCTCAAGGAAATGGTCTGACAAAATATTCAAATAAATTTTTAATCAGAATTATTAAAAAGGTTTTGACTGACAACAAGAAAGCTTGGCATTCTCATTTGAAGTATTCCCTTTGGGAAAATAAAATCAACACAAAAATATCAATATGTATTTCTCCTTATCAGTTAGTTTATGGTATAGATGAAATTCTACCTATTAATCTTGTTTTTTTCCGTCATGAAATTATTTCAGGAAGTTGGAGAGGAGCCAAATGATCTGAAAAGGATAATCAACCAAATTATTGAAGTTCAAAAAACTAGAGAGAAAGTCAATGAAAGTGTTAGTAACATTTCTTGTCCGGGGCACAAGAGCATTCGGGTCAACGAGTCGCATAAGGAGCGCCCGAGCGCAACGCGAAAAATCTCATTTCAGGTTCCCAAGCAAGCGAGCGGGCGAGATTATATCGTCGGCGGCCCCAGATTCATCCATAAGAGCAGATCAACGGTTGGCGGAAAATTGCGGTTTGCAGAGTTGCGCCGAGATTAGCGCGAATAGATCGCGCCCATATTGTATCCAGGGAGGAATAATAGCCGTCCATCTAAAGGGGACACCTGGTGCACGATTAGGCTCCTCACCTTTTCTCCCATCGCAATCTCGAAGCGCAAGAAGCAGCTCCCTCATACCCCCGAACCCCGAAGCGTCGAAAGCGCCCAAAGGCGGGCCCACAATATCGAGGAGCGTTCTCAACCGTCCATCTAAAGGGGACACCCGGTGCACGATTAGGATCTTCGCCTTTTCGCTCATTGCGATTTCGAAGCACAAGAAACATCCCCCTCATACCCCCGATGCACAAAGTGACGAGAGCGTCCAGGACCTGGGGCCCACAGCAGCGTCGGGAGAGTTCAGAACCGTCAGATCTAGAGGGGTGTGTGGCACCATATCAAGTTGTCTCGGTGTTTCCCTAATCATGATTTCAAGAAATAGGGATCAGCCCCTTCCTATTCGCGAACGCTGAAAGCGCCTTGGGAATAAGCACAGGGTCACAGCTCGCGATCACTCAGGAAAGAAAAGAGCTGTGCAAAGGGGGCAAAGGCATCGGGTCTAGTCACCGAAAGGATCATTGTGATCTCCATGCGCCATCTGATGCGACCTCGATCCTGGTTTTTGCTTAGAGTAAATGAAGATGAGGACAAGTGGTTGAAGCCTCCTTTCATTCATTAAGTGTGAAGAATGGAAGGTATGACAAGCGGTCTCCTCGAAGAGGTCCTGTGTATTGATTGTTCCAAAGGAACCATGCCAGAGTCATCGACTAGACAGAGAAGTCTGCACACACTAGCTCAGCGCTTAATGGCTCAGCTACCCTCCTTACAGGAGCCATGTGCAGTTAAGATAGCACTTGAAGAAAGATATCAGTACGAGTTGGACTGAAGTGACACCAAGCCTTGGGTGACTGGGAACGCCTCTGTGAGGTGACTTTTCTTGAGTATATAGACTCAGTCTTTGCATTTTTGTAATCCATCGATGGTTGAGCAAGGATCCCGGTTGTAAAAATTTAATGAAGCACTGTTATTCTGGTTATGTATGGACTCTTGAGACTTCTTGCCTTATGAATGTCAGCTTCTTTCACGTCTTTGTTTACACTGTGTTAAAACAACTCGGAATTGGAGGATCCAGTCGAGTTGCGACTGTTATAGGATGATGTAGGTTGGATCACTGTAACAGTTGCGTTGTTTCTAATTGGTCTCTGTGATTTTCTTAGCGCTGAATGAATTGGAATTGGAGGATTCAGTCAAGTCCCCCTTTCAGTTTCCCAAAGCCCTGAACCAAGAGGATCTTGCATTAAGAGTTTTTCTTCTACAAACTGCTGAAAGGCCTGTTTCCTGAGGTAGTTTTCTCACTCCTCTCACTAAGTCTTCCACCTTCCCATTTTACAATCAACTCACTGACTGAAGTTAGATCAAGACCTCCTTTGTCTCTTACATACCAGACCCAGTCCCTGAATTAGAGTAATATCTTCCTGAGTCACTACCCATTCGATCACCCACTAAAATTTATCGTGACATAAAATTGATGGGCGTTGGGCTCTGCTCCTACAAGCAATCCAGGAGTGACTTCTGACGCTAACATTTCTGGCGCCGTTGCCGAGGACGAAGTTGAAAATTTTCCCCGGGATTGAACGACATTGAGCTTCTGATTCTGAAGGTGCATTGGGTATCAGAGCCTTTAAAGATTGTTGTTGTGCACCCGACGACTCCATTGTGACGAATCCACTGTGGCGAACCTTCCATGTTAATTGTGGCTTTCACACGTAGACGCACGCGGTCTCATCCACAGCTGCCTCTAGCTACACCTAAAACTGATCCAGAGGTGGTTCTCAGAAAAGGAAAGGCCTCTGAAGAAGAAGCTTCCACCGCCGAACCAGGTATTCCGCCATCTCCTTCTGTAGGAGTTCCATTTTCTCCTCCTCAGTTTCTTAATAGACCCCCTTCGGAGTTTTCTCGTTTCCTGAATTTCAGGAGTGTTCCCGCTGAGTTCTCCCCTCCCAGTCTGGCATTGGAGGGAGAATCCCTTGTCACTCCCCTCTCCTCTGAAGCTGTATTTTGGCATAGACCCAGGACCGTTGAAGATTTCCCCACTCCTCCTCTTGTTACTGTTACCACTCCTGCACAAAGAGGAGCGTCTACTGACTTGAACCCGTTAGCCTTCTCCTTAAATCCCCTTTGGTTTTCCATACCACTTCGGGTCTCATTCCCAGTATCCCCTTCGCGAAATTCTTCTCCCCCAAGTTATCCTCCACCTAATATTCCTATGGCTGGTGCTAATCCCCCTATAAATAGAATGGATGCCATAGTCACTGCCATATATGCTCCCCTAGTCCTACCCCATCCTATGAATCCTCTCCCAGTTGGAGATTACTTGAAGTATATGCCCAAGTTCACTGGGGAAGGGGACGTAACTGTGGAAGAGCACCTGGCTGCTTTCTACAGTTGTGCGGATAACCTGAACATTGAAAATGAAGATGTCTGGATGAGAGTCTTCATCCAGAGCCTGGATGGTGAGGTGAGGAAATGGTTTAGAGGATTGGCCCCCAGGTCTATTGCTGGGATCAAAGCTCGCGATAGTGATTTCCTGAGGCAGTGGGGAGATAGGAAGGATTTAATGTATTACATGACAGAGTTTGGGTCTTTGAAGAAAATGGAAGGAGAATCTGTCTCTGACTTATCCAAAAGATTCAATAAGATGTACAACAAAATCCCTACCGAAATAAAACCCTCAGAAGCCTCAACCAAGATTTCTTATGCTAGTGCATTTGACCCTGATTTCTGTCTTTTATTGAGAGAAAGAAGAGCCACCTCCTTAGCTCAAATGCAAGATGCGGCCATAGAAGTGGAATCCAATGTATTAGCAGCTGATAGACTGAGGAACAAGGTCAACGCAGACAGAAGGAAGGGAAGGTCGGAAGCCTCAACTTCTGGCCCATCGGTGCCCCACCCTCAAGTAGATGAACTAACCAAGATGGTGAAGTCTCTGTCTGCAGAGATGGAGAGAATGAAGGTAGAGGGGAGGAAAGCATACAAGGGCCCTCAAAACACCGAAAACAAAGGAGGTTTCAGGAGACCCAACAATATTAATTCCCTGACTGTGCATAGAGAGAGGGGAAGAGACAGAGAAGATCAGAAAATTCAGGCCCCTTTTCAAAAAAATTTTGTGGCCGAAAGGGAAGAAGGGGAAACAAACGAGCTTGATCCTGAAATTCATTGCTTCGGAGACACTCCTCCTTTTCCTCATCTCACTCAATCAACATACGAAGAGTCCCTCATGGACAATCAACTAAATGAACTGAGCAAGGGGGACAAATCTAATGGCAACCAAGGTAGGTATGATCTGAGGTCCAAGAAAAAGACAGTGGCACATGATGTTCCCGAGCAGTCCGCCAGAACAGAGAAACCTGCTAATGAAGCAATAGATAGTCATAGAGGTAAGAAGACCCAACCCCTCTCTGCCATAGTCCAGAGTCATGTCCCCGAAATAAGAGAAATTCCAAAGCTTACATCTTCTTTTAATTTCGAGCATGAAATCCAAAAAATCAGGATCCCTGTACCCCTGACCGAATTGATCAAACATGAAGGGTTCAAGAAGCGATTCTCTAACCTTTTGCAGTCTGAGGTCTCATGCCTTCCCACAGACTCCATCAATTTGCAAGATGAAAAGCCCGCAGTTGTCTTAGGTCCTATGGTAGAAGACATGAATGACTCATCCCCTCCCTTCTACACTTCCCTGAACATACATGACAAGGTACTGCACAACTGCTTGATGGATTCGGGGGCTTCTCACAACCTCATGCCGAAAATTGTCATGGAAGAGTTAGGGCTAGAAGTCACCCGAGCCTATCATGACCTCTATTCCTTCGACTCCAGAAAGGTTCAGTGTCTAGGAGTTATCAAAGACCTGGTCGTGACCTTGTTTCAGCTGCCCATGAAAAGTGTGGTCATGGATATCGTAGTGGATAATGTCCCCCCCCAGGTTTGGTATGTTATTATCAAGATCTTGGATAAAAAGACTGGGGGGAACTTTGCAGATGGACCTCACATATGCTACTATCCTAGTGTTCGGAGGAGAACATAGAAGGCTATACAGGGAAACCCAACTGGCCTATATAATCAGTGACGAAGCCAACCCTACAAACCATCCCATTTTTGCCTTAGACACTGATTTAGGTTCCAGTGTACTACAACTCACTAATGCTCTCGAGCCTTCTTTAAGACTCAGAAAACC
>ML776654.1:548393-567518 GCA_009831015.1 Picea engelmannii | reverse complement strand
TATGTATGGACTCTTGAGACTTCTTGCCTTATGAATGTCAGCTTCTTTCACGTCTTTGTTTACACTGTGTTAGAACAACTCGGAATTGGAGGATCCAATTGAGTTGCGACTGTTATAGGATGATGTAGGTTGGATCACTGTAATAGTTTCATTGTTTCTAATCGGTCTCTATGATTTTCTTAGCCCTGAACGACTTGGAATTGGAGGATCCAGTCAAGTCCCCTTTTCAGTTTCCTGAAGCCCTGAACCAAGAGGATCTTGCATTCAAATTTTTTCTTCTACAAAATGCTAAAAGGCATGTTGCTTGAGGTAGTTTGCTCACTCCTCTCACTAAGTCTTCCACCTGCCCATTTTACAATCAACTCACTGACTGAAGTTAGATCAAGACCTCCTTTGTCTCTTACATACCAGACCCAGTCCCTGAATTAGAGTAATATCTTCCCGAGTCACTACCCATTCGATCACCCACTAAAATTTATCATGACATAAAACTGATGGGCGTTGGGCTTTGCTCCTGTAAGAAATCTAGGAGTGACTTCTGACGCTAAAAGAAAGATTCAAGAGTATCAAGACAAAACGAAGACTATTTTTTATAGTTCTAAGAGAAAAAGAAATAAATTTTGTTCCTCGTGATATTTTATTAAGATGGGAAAGTAAAAGGGAAGAACCTGGAAAACATGTAAAATTTGATAGCTTATGGTTTAGACAATATAAAGTTGTAGTAGTTGAAGGAACACATTCTTTCTCTCTTCAAAATCTTGATGGTAACATATTGGAATTTCTTGTCAATGGGCGATATTTAAAGAATTTTATTTATCAATTAATTTTTATTCCATTTTTCCATTGTAGATATCGGTTTTGATTGGATTGACATTGGAAATTTGATTTTATTTTTCAAGGACCTGTTGGGCTAAGAACTCATTTTTTAAATTAAAAACCAATTATGGCTAATTGAGTGTTATTTATTTTCATAGGTAATAAATTTCTTCAAACTGATAGTAATTTACAGTTGAAGAATTTAATTCTATTTTGTTTTGTGATTAATCAGAAGTTTGTTTTGATATTTTTTCAGAATTAGTTTCAGTTTGTTTGTTTTGAATAAATAAATTTAAACCTTTTTATCTTACTCAAATATTTATAGAAATGAAAGATATAGTAAATAGAATTGAAAACTTAAAAATGTTTCTTTTATAAGATTGGTGAATATTTTTATTCATTTCTTTGTTTTGATTGAAAAAGTATACTTGGGGTAATCTTTTAAAAATCAAACTTTGATATTAGACTATAGTTGATGAATTTTCTTAAGGTTAAAATTTAATCATAAATTAAAACATATAACTTTACCTATTAGAAAAGGTATAGTTAGAATTGAGGGAAAATTAATCTCAGAGTATTCTTTAACATGTAGGCAGTCCTACTTTATGATGCAGGAGCATTGACACACCTTTCGAGATATCGAAAAAATGAGATTTCATAAGGAGAAACCGTTGGCAGAGGATGTGGTTTGTTACTTTGTTGTCACTGAACCTTTGTTTAATGTTTAAATCAATATCGTCAAGGGGACATCTAAGTAGTTGTGTGGATAAAATCGTGGATCTCACATGATCCATGCGATTGTAATTTTATTTAAAATGTAAGATTGTTGATGTATTGGGTGACCAATTGGTGTGAAGAGCATAGTGGCTCAGTGAAAGTGAATAGAGTGGGCCCATAACCCATAGGTCCTAGGATCAAAAACCATATCCTCATATATATAGAGGAGAGAAGGCGTAGATTCACTCTGTCATCAAGTGGCATCAGAGTAGAGGAAGATTTTGTGTGCAGTGGAAGGAGGTACAAATATGTTGAGGATTGGTAAGTGTATGGTATTTATAATTGTGTAGGTAGAAGTAGAGGAAGGTGAGAAGATTTGCAACAACCTAGAGCAAGGAATTCTGAAGAGGTTCTTGAGGAGAGAATTGGGAAGATGCCAAAAGACTAAGCTTATAGGAGAGAATCTTGGTGCGGTATCATGTATCAATCAGGGGAGACTTGCTACTGCAGAGGTTTTTTTGTAGCTCATGAGTTAAAGATGTTACGAGAATACCAAGAAGGCATATAACTAGGAGGTCATAAAAATTTTGTACCCTGGGAGTTTGATGCAGAAGCATCGACCCACCTTTCAAGATATCAACAAAATGAGCTTCTAGAAGGAGAAAACGTTGGCAGAGGACGTGGTTTGTTACTTTGTTGGCATTGAATTTTTGTTTAATGCTAAAATCAAGATCTTCAAGGGGACGATTAATCAGTTGTGTGGAGAAAATCGTGGATCTCACATGATCCACATTATTGCAATTTTCTTTAAAACGTAAGATTGTTGATGTATTGGGAAACCAATTGGTGTGAAGATTAGAGTGGTGTAACGAAAGCGAATAGAGTGGGCCCATAATCCACATGTCCCAGGATCGAAAATCATATCCTCATAGATATAGAGGACTGAAGGTGTAGATTCACTCTGTCATCACTTTACCTTATAACAAAAATAGATATTGTAACGACCCCTATCGTTACGACAATATGTGACGCATAACAAGCACAATTTTTTTTTTTTTTTTTTTGGTAGGAAAGTCATAACAACAATACATTCAACATCGCAACACAACAACAAACACAATGCACAAAAACCAAGAAACATACAACATAACGACCCAACATGCTAGTACATCATGCTGTTGGATGCAACATACAAAAATCAATTATACCATCTAAAAATGACTACCCACCTGTCCTACCCTACAAGGTTAGGACCTCCAGGACACATAAGGAACGCTCAAGCCCAGGTTCCCATCGATTTTAACCATTTAAGGTCTCAAGGCTGGCGAATTTTCTGAGGATAAAGAAGGTGTCTACATCCCGCCCAACACACACAAGATCACTCCTACTAAGCTAAATGACAACATCAATCAATCCAATCACAACAGGTTCAACGACCAGTAACTAGAACCTTCCTGACAAGCGAGACACAATCACAATAATGTTACAAACAAGTACAACCTTACTTATAAAAAAAATCATCCACAGTGGGAGGCACATGATCCAAAGTCAGGCTTCATATGGGCTTGTTGATCAATGTGCACAATGACCCAATCATAAGGTATCACGTTGCCACATTGCGTCAAAGGTGTTAGGGACCCATGCACAAACAAAATACTTATAAACCTTCTACCCAACATAAAATCCAATGTGCCTGAAATCCAATTGGCACCGACATACAATATACTATGCCATTAGATGATGGTGCTCTAAACAATCAAGCAAAAATGGATGCAGAGTAACTAAATTCGATAATTTTAAATTGACACAACATCTAGAAGTAACTCATTTGTAATTATAGTTATAAGGACTACTTCACAGCGTAAGTAACCAATCACCATATTAAGTAAAGGCACCTATCCATCATCAAGAAAACATTTACTTTCCATTCATTTACAACCCATTTAAATCATTTAAAGAATAAAGAAACTCATAATCATAATCATAGTTGTAAAGGCAATTAAAATCATTAATCTAATGCAATCCATGAAGTAGAAACTACCAATTTATTAACAAGTGATAAGCTCAATTAACCCATTTAAAAGTTATAAAACAATTCACTAATAAAGAGTATATCGATATTATTCATGATTAACGATTAAAGTGTGGTGGAATAATTAAACAAATATAAGGGGATAATCACCGTATTAGATTCCCTACCATGAATACAACTGTCATAATCAAACAAAAAGTTTCTAATTCACAGTTAACTAAATCACAACATCACTACCAACTCTAACCACTAAAAATTTAAAACTCTCTGTGTGATTATTTATAAGATATTAAAAATCTAGGTGTATTTAAACCAAGACTCTCGTATTTAGAAATAAATACAGTTACCAGCTGTCAGTAAGTTGCGGTTCTCAAAAAAATGGAATAATAATATTGAATGGCAGATTAGAATTATATAGAAGGCCAAATGTTAGTAACCTAAATTATCCCCACAAAGACACCACCACTTCCATGCTCAGATATCGTAGAACATAAATCAAGGGATTCGCCACTGGTCCACTAAATTTTTACACTCATAAATACACCACACCACTGCATAATTTTACACGCAACTCAAAGCCATTAATATGATCATTTCCCAGAAGTTGACAGAGAGAGGAGGAAAACCACTGCTTCATTTCATGGATTTTTTTCATTGGCAAAGGAAATGAAAATACACGATGTAACAGTGTTCGACACGATGATGGTTGGAGAAAATGATAAGACAATGACACATAGTCCCAGGAAAGAAATGATACACATACGAGGGGAAATCGTTGCCAGGTATGGAAAACAATACTCAGTCAAGGGAAAAATAGTTACCAGTATGGAAAAAGATACTGAGATGAGGGGAAATAGCTGTCAATATGGGAAACGATACGCAGACGAAGGGAATAACTGACAATAAGGGAAAAAAATACGCATACAAAGGGAATAACTACCAGTAAGGGAAAATAATATGCAAACGAAGGGAATAGCTGACAGTAAGGGAAAACTATATGCTGATGAAGGGAATAGCTTCCAATAAGGGAAAATGATACACAGATGAGGGAATAGATGCCAGTAAGGGAAAACGAAATGAAGACGAGGGAATAGCTGCCAGTAAGGGAAAACTCTTGTCCTTATTCTGAATTCATTGTTTAATGTCCATCCACGAACATTCATTGATGGTTTTGGAAGAAGTCAATCTATACATGTATCCAATGCCATGAAATTATATAATTTTAAAAATAGATAAAGCATCATCAAGAAATCGTTGCAACCGTGATAGATATATGGTCATGAATACTATATTGTCAATATGATAATTATATTTTTATAAAAAAAAGGTGAAAAACATTAAGGTGATAGGATCACCTTTCCTATTCTTATATATGTACAAAAATGGAGTTTGTTGTAATGCCATCCATTTAGAAAACATCCAAACTTTAATGTGAGAGGCTCACTTCCCCTATCCTTGCACAGGTACAAAATCCCAACAAAACCCAAGTACCTTTAAAGTTCGGGGCAAGACTTATGAAACCCTCCAACCTATGACAACGAATGGCATATAAAAGATCAAGTATTTTCATTTATTCCATAAGGTTGGAACACCCAGACGTTGTTTTCAAGGAAGTTTTTTTCCAGTTAAATTCATGGAGAGGGAAACTGTTGGATTCACACAGTGAAGGAGGACTTGCTCGGATCCACCTAAGGAACTTATTGAAATTAAACGACGAGAAATGGAATGGTGAGAATACTTGTCAATATTGGTCAAAATAAAAAGGCGAAAGTCATTAGACACAGAGACTATTGTAGATCATTCATTTATTCTTTTATTATTAATTTTTTTTTAAAGAAAGAGATAATCTATACTACTGTCAATCTCTAGATTGATTGTTTTTATTTCCAGACGTAACAATAAAAAATTTCACAAGACAAGAGACATGCTTGACTAATCCTTCCCACACATCATTGATTATGATGATAAGGAATTAGCTCAGGGTTCCGATTGAACTATCGTGAACTAGATATCAAGGAAAAATAATGGTCTTTACAATCACCTTTAACGTTATAGGTTACACAATTTAACCAGAGATGAAACCCACAGTAAACTAACTGGGCATACGCTTTGAGCACGGATCCACTCAAAGTGAAAGTCTAAGGAGATACCCCTTGATGCTCTGTTCATGCATTTTATTTCCCTAGGGATACAAAATTACATTATCAATAAAACCTTCCTAAAATGTATGGATCCACTCCTCAAATCTGTGCACGAATCAAATGTATATTATGCTCACAGAGTGTCTCAAAATTTTGATAACTAATCAATCTCATACTGAATAATATAATCATTTCTCTAATGTAATTAACTGAACAATAAAAATACAAAATGAATAACATAATCAATTCTCTACTATATTTAACTGAACAATAAAAATGTAGGTTGAATAATATAATCAATTCTTCTATTATAATCCATTGAACCATAAAAATAACATAATGGAAACTGAATTGTTGATGTTCTCCAGTCGAGGTTCATGCGTTGCGTCCTTCCTTGAGCTTGCCAAACCTCAGACTTCACCGGTACCTCCCATCCAATGCTAGGGGTACTCTTCTTCCCCCTTAGCCCCCCAAACTGCAAAGGGGACACATGGACAATACCATAAAAATGATAGCTCCTAGATCGCCTCTCAAGGTCGAGCTACCACTCGTTACCCGAGCTGGGTATCCCAATTTCCACACGAGAAATTCAGTCAAGATAAAATTCCAACAGCGTAACCTTACGCAAACTAGATGTCATCCATAATCCTCCTCTGCCATCGTTTTTATATATTTTTCAAGTGATTAGTTTCCCAAACCCTCATTAGATTCCTTTTTCATTTATTGAATTAGGAAAAACCTCCCCTATACACATGTCACCCGATCCCCTAGTTGCAACATAAAATCAATTTATTAATTAATTAAATTTTCCTATTTCCCTCATTCATCTAAAAGCGTTCCTAAAAACGCTCCTCGGTGTCCCATTATTCCCTTACAATTCTTAAATGACTTACGCCTTACTTAAATCCTAGTTGAGTTCATAAATAGAAAGATCCAAAGGCTAGATTCCTTACTAAGTTAGACATTCCCCTTTTTCTTTAAGTTTCCCCTTTTCTTTAAGTTTTGCTTTTTCTTTAAGTTTCCCCCTTTTTATCTAAGTTCAGAATTAACAATTTTAGACAAACAACTATTTACCCCCTTTTAATAATTAAACCTTCAATACAAATTTTACTTTAATTAATAAAGATTGAATTTTCTTTACCCTCTTCTTTTTATATGTCTAATTAGTTTTTTTTGTTCAGAGGTTCTACTTAGAACTAGGTTCTAAATTCACTAGTCTTGGCGAAATTTCTTAAGGGAAAAATTTGTTATTAAACTTTACTCATCACATCATTCATTATAAGGCCGAACAAGTCCTAAGGAGGAATAGTTTTCTAGGTGTTAGGTTTATTGACTTACCCGAGTTAAAACCACGATGTGACCTTCGAGACGCACTACGTGCTCCAAGGGTTCCACTCCCCTCTTTATGTTTTATTTGTGTGATGTTCCCTTCAAGAGGCACTACATGCTCGAAGGGTGCTACTCACCTCTTGATTGAATTTGGTAGATGTCAAAACCATGGAGTCAATACTCTGTCAAGTGATATTTTGGGAGACTAAGGACCTCTAAGGAATAAGGACCTTTCCTTATTGTGTGCCCCTTAGAATTGTCGTGAGTGACTGTCACAGTCTGCCCTCACGAAATCATGGTTATCTCGAACTAGGTAATTGTTAACCTACCGTTCGAGCCACAGTGGGAGTGGTAGTACGTTGTGGCAGGGCTGCTTCCACACCTTTCTGTCAATTTCTCTAGTTGTCGTGATTGACCCCTTTACTCCAAATGTGAGTCTGGTTGGAAAGATATCATCTTCCTGCACCCATAAATGAAACATGTCATCTATAACAATCAACATCATAATATATGGTAATACATCACATCTGTAATATCAAAATAGTCAAACCATAACATTCCACTCCCTGACTTGATATGGAGTCCAAGGAGATCCATCGATGCCATCGACATCCTCTAACATCCAGAGTCTTGCACACTCAGGAGAACCCAGTCAATATCACATGTCGATGTAAATACAAAAAAAATAACATATCATCATATCCATAATATCTCATAATCAAAATCAAAACAACCAATCGTATAATGAACCGGATCACTTGCACGCAAGTGTCCTCAAAGAATAAGTCTTCTCAGTGTGCGCAAGAGGGTGATGTTACATACACCCCCTCTTGGTTTAAACTTCGTCCTGAAGTTTCATAGTATGTAAGTGCCAAAATAAAGTGTCTAACAATATCAATATTTCTAGCTGTCAAACAAAAATGGAAACTGCTAACGCATATGATATGCATCCTCCCAGGTCGCCGAGTGTGGACTATAGTTGTCCCACTCAACCTTGACCCGATCTACTATTCGACATCATAGTTTTTGAATGCGATGGTACAGGATGTGGATTGTCTCCACTATGAGTGCACCCTCATCTGATACCTGCAAGGAAATGATATCAATAACATGTGTAGGATAACTAACATAATGTCTCAAAACAAATACATGAAAAACATTGTGCATACGCCTCAAAGAATCAGGCAAGTCTAGTCGATAGGCCACATGCCCCTTGTTTTCCATGATCTCGAAGGGTCCCATGAACCTAGGAGAGATTTTATCAGCCTTTCCAAACTTGATTGAACTCTTATGCGGTTTCACCCGCAAGAAGACTCGATCGCCAACTTCATAACTACGGTTGAAACGATGCACATCAACATAACTCTTCTGTCGATCCTGCGCTTCCTTTATTCTTTATATTATTTTTTACATTTGATCTTCCATTTCTTGGATTGCTTCTGGTCCCACGATGACCCTATACTCAAGCCGATCCCAACTCAAAGGCATCTGACATGGTCGCCCGTAAAGAAAATCGAAAGGCACCATATTAATGGTGCTTTGATAACTGTTGTTATATGAAAATTCTACCAGTGGCAAGAATTCTTCCCAACACTTCTGTTGGTCCATCACGTACATGCGCAAAATATACTCTAAGATTTGGTTTGTTTGTTTGGTCTGCCCATCTGTCTTCAGGTGATATGTGGTACTAAAGTTAAGTTGGGTTCCCAAGGCCTCTTGGAAACTAGTCCAAAATCGTTCTATAAACATCGATCCTCTATTGGATATAATCCTCTTAGGCACACCATGCAACCTCACAATACTAGTGATGAAAACTCTAGCTATGTCAGGTGCCTAATACGTCATACGCACATGAATAAAATGAGAACTCTTCGTCAGAGTGTCGATTACCACAAAAATAAATTCATGTCTCCTTGCCATCAATGGAAATCAAACAATGAAATCCATATAAATGACCTCCAATTTCGATTCTGAGATAGCGTGCAACTATATTAATCCTATCGGATGTCTATGTTTATCCTTCACCTACTGACATCCTAGACATCTTGCCACGTAGTTGACTATTTTTGCCTTCATTCCTTTCTAGAAGAATAAGGGTTTAAGGTCTGCCCTCATCTTCGTGACTCTAGGATGATCCATGTACACCGATATATGAGCCTCATTTAGGATCAAACTTCTCAACTCGTCATTGGGCGGTACATAAATTCAATTTTAAAATCTCAATCATCTATTGTTGTCCATAGTAAATCCCTCAAATTTTGGTACCATCATTGTGTTTTGTCTGATAAAATACTTGACCTCTTTGTACCAGTCATCGTCACGTTGTAAAGTTAGAATATGTTCACATAGATTCATTTGAAGAGGCATCACCGAAAATATGCGTGTTCTTCGACTCAATGCATCAACCACTCCGTTCATTGTTCCTTTTATGTAAGTAATCTTGAAATCGTACTCACTAAGCAATTCCGACCAATGTCATTGTCGCGCATTCAATTCGCTTTGCGTAAAGATGTGTTGTAGACCACAGTGGTTCATTTTTACTTCAATTTTTTTTCCAATAAGGTAGTGTCTCCAAAATATCAAGGCATAAACAATGGATAACAACTCCAAATCGTGCGACGCATAGTTCTCCTCATGCCTTCTCAACTCTCTTGAGATGTAAGCAATCACTTGATAATCCTGCATCAAGACTCCACTTAAGAATTTCTTGGATGCATCAGTGCATACCAAGAATTTTGCATCCATGTTAGGGACCTTTAGTATCAGTGTTGTCGTCAACAACTCCTTGAGCTTCTGAAATTCTTCCGTGCATTTCTCGGTCCAAACAAACTTCTTGTTCTTCTTTTGCAATTCTGTAATAGGATTTGGTATCTTCGAAATACCCTTGACAAACCATCGATAGTATCTTGCTAAACCCATGAAGCTACGCACTTCTGGGACATTCATCGACACAGACCATTCTATAATATCTTCGACCTTTGCTGGGTCCACAACGATACCTTCGTCGGAGATGACATGCTCTAAGAAGTGAATCTTCTATTAATAAAATGAAAATTTAGACAGTTTACCATACAATTTGTTCTCTTGTAGACACTGTAGTAGTAAGCGCAAGTGCTCGGCATGATCCTCCATCATCCGATAATATATCAAAATATCGTCAATGAATACTTGGACAAACTTGTCCAAGTATTCGTGGAACACCCCATTCAATAAGCTCACAAATACCCCAGGGGTGTTTGTCAGTCCAAATGGTAAACCAATAAAATTGTAATGTCCAAACCTCATCTTAAAGGAAGTCTTAGGGATTTCATCCTCCTTGATCCGTAACTGGTGATACCCCGATCTCAAGTTGATCTTCGAAAACACTGTTGCTCCTTTCATCTAATCAAACAAATCATCAATCCTTGGCAACGTATACTGATTCTTGATCGTTGCCTTGTTCAATTGACGATAGTCAATGAAAAGTATCCATGACCCATCCTTCTTTTGCATGAAAATAACAAACGTACCCCACAGTGACACACTGGGACGTATAAGTCCAAGGTCCAACAACTCCTTCAGTTTCATTTTCAACTCCTATAACTATGGGGTTGACATCCGATAAGGCGCTCTCGCTATTGGTTCAGTTCCTAGTTTTAGGTCAATGGTAAATTCCAATTCCCTCTATGGCGGCATCCTAGGTAACTCCTCGGGGAAGACGTCAACAAACTCTCGCACCACCAGAGTTCGATCAAAGGTTTAAGACCTTGACAGGCCGTTTGAGTTTTCAGATCCCAGACAAGTAGAATAAGGAGTGGTTCATTGCTTCCCTCTTGCCACACATCATAGTTCCTCTGATGCAACAGAAGGTCACTTCATAGGCTGAGGCATTGGATATTTCCATGAAACTAGAATCAACCCCTATGGGACAATCCAACTCTGGTATGAGTTAAATTTTGAGTCAGCTAACTAGTTTATATTTGCAGGTCAAAGATATGAAGAAATATAAGGGAAATGATAAAAGATAAGACATATGGTGTATCCGATGTAAATCAGAGGGCCATGACAAGGAGCATTGTCCCCTTTTTAATGAATACTTAGCCTCTGGAGCTCTTAGCCCTTTGAAGAAGGTTACTCTATCCTGGTGCGAGGTATGTAGAAATAGACATCGCCCTGGTGAATGCTATTACATGCATAAATATGTCTAGACACCTACCAATATTTACTACACATTTTGTAAATCTGTGGGGCATGCTAAGAATGATTGTAGAGCTTATGACCTCTTGCATGAACGATCAAGAGATACATATAGAATTCAAGGAGAGATGCAACAAAAAGGAAATATTGCGTAGTTTAATTCTCCAGGAAGAGGAAACTTGAACCCTCACTTTGGATTTAGAGGAAGAGGACAAGGAGGAGGCATGGGTCGAGGTCGAGGTCAGATCATTTGTTATAATTGCACGCAGCTAGGACAATTGGTAAGGGACTGTTAGAACCCTTGTACCACTTGCAGCTACTACAACTCTTTTGAACATGTCATTGAAGATTGTCCCGTGCTATTAGCGAAACTTCAGGAGAGATGAGGAGGAAACCAACCAGTACAACTAATATCAACAGAACCTCACAGAGAGGATCCCAGAGTCATTTTTATCACTAAAGAAGGCGTTGTTACAGGAGAATACATGGTGACTCCAGGGAATACTATAGAAGAATCAAGGGTGAGAAGAGCTGTAGAGAAGATACAAGTTTTTGATCCAAAAAAAGAAAAGAAGACGTTTGAAGAAGCAAAAAGAGAATTTGCAAGAGATCATGATTCTTCATTGAAGACATAGCCAGAAGTTAGAGAATGTGGAATGCCTCTGGAATTCGATCAATCAGATGTGCCGGGAGATGGAAATTAGGTAAGCAAGCTTGTCAGTTTCTTATATACGTTCATTGATTTGATTAAGGATGAAAGAGCTATGCAAGACCTACAAAATTTGATTAGGAAGTATGATATAGGCAGGATAGATCCTCTGTTGAATAGAGCAGTACATCAAGTATCCATAAAGATAAGGACAAATGAGGAATTACACCTTAATGCTCAGATTGGAGACTATGACATAGATTATGTGGTCCTTGACTTGGGATCATAAGTCAATGTTATGACGAAGCAGATGTGGGCACTGATGGGAAAACCTAATAAGATTTACTCCCCTATCAGGATCAGGATGGCTAATCAATAGGCAGTAAGCCCATTTGGAAGACTGGAGAATGTCCCTATGGACATCGATGGGGTGAGAACAATTGTAGATTTTGAAGTGATTGAGATATTTGATGATAGTTGTCCTTATCCTGCGTTGCTAGGAATTGATTGGGCTTTCAACAATTCCACTGTTGTTGACTTAAAGAAAAGAAGAATGACATTTGAAGGTGATTTCCTTAGGGGCATTTCACCTCTGGACCCTCATGAAGGTCGTAGATACATAGAACCCGAAGATCGCACATACAAGCCAGAGAATATATATAAATGGATTGCTAGACAACATGATTACATTAATCCTAAAGTAGTTGGGAATTTAAGCTGGCGAAGTGACATCACATGCTCATCAGACTCGAAAGAAGCACTAGAGAACTGGCAGAACAAGATGTATGAAGTTTCTGTGTAGAGGTGTGCTTGATTGACCATAGATGTTCGCTAGATTGTCATAGAAGTAAGTAATCTACCCATATTTGATGGTTTAAATCACTTAGAAACTTTCCTATTGGAATTTGAAGAAACTATACCGGTACAACAACGAATTTTGACACTGGATGAAGCCTTGAAAGAAACACCAACAAGATGGTGGGGAACACACAAGAAGAACATCACGGAGTGGATGCAATGTCACACTTTAATGACAACGTACTTTTCAGACCAAGTCAAAGGGTGCGAAGTCTGTTACATAGGTCAAAGTTGTTTGAAGTACCATGTACGAAGTTGTGAGGAGGCCTAGAGCAACATTCCTTAGGAGCATTGGGTGCATAAATTCATTAACACTTTGGGCACAACACCTATCAATTGGTACTTTCAAGAAAAAATGTGCCTCACCACTTCAGATTGGCATGGTATGACTCAGAACTTTGTAGCTACACTTTTATTTGAAAGTCAACACCCAACAATATATTAGGCTTTAGAATTTGTACAAAAAAAAATCTTTGAGGAGGCACCTAACCTCCCTATTGAGCAAGAAGAGGATGAATGGACTGCACCTCTTCAGAAATTACAGGGTTGTTACAATATCAATGTTGATGAAGATGATGATCCTAGGAAGGTTAACACCATAGAAACTGAAGGACAAAGAGACATAGAAGGGCTAGTTGTTGAACTACCCTTCATTGGGTAGCCAATCAAAATCAAGAAAGTTAATATTGGAACAGAGCAAGCACCTAAGATGGAAAACATTGGAGATTATTGGGACGATGCCACTATTGACAAGATCATAGAACTACTACATGAATACTAGGACTTGTTTCCAAACAAGTTCACATACATGAAGGGAATTAAAGGGCCCATGGGAGAAATGAAGATCCCCTTGAAACCATATGCGAGGCCAGTCAAGCAGAGACCCTACAAAATGAATCCAAAATATAAGAAGAAAGTCAAGATTGAATTAGACAGAATGTTGGAAGCAGGAATCATAGAACATGTTGAAGAATCAGAATGGATTAGCCCTAAGGTGGTCCAGGATAAGAAGATGGGAGAAATTAAAATCTGTGTAGATTTAATAAAGATGGGTGATTCATGTTTACATGATCCATTCCCTACACCGTTTATTGATTAAGTGTTAGATAATGTGGGAGGACAAGAATTTTACTCCTTCACAGATGGATTTTTAGGTTATCACCAGATTAGGATTTCTGAGGAAGATCGCCATAAGACCACATTTGCAACAAAATGGGGTTCTTTCCAGTACACAATGATTCTTTTCGGATTGAAGAACGCACCATCCATATTTTCTAGGGTGGTGGTTGAAGCATTCAAGGAATTTTTACATAAATGTTTGGAAGCATAATTTGATGATTGGACTATTTTTATCTTATTAAAAGACCATATTGAATGTTTAAGATTGATGTTAGATAAATGTAGGCAATGTCAAATTTCCCTGAACCTGAATAAGTGTATCTTCTTTTCACCCTTTGGAGTGTTTCCAAGCCATATTGTGTGTAAGCAGGGGTTGCTGGTAGATCCTTCCAATATTTCCATTATTGTTGATCTACCTCCTCCTACTTCGGTCAGACAGTTGTGCACTACGCTGGGACATACTGGGTACTACATAAAGTTCATCAAGGGTTACACACAGATAACAACACCCATGGAAAATATTTTAAAGAAATATTGTCAATTTCAATGGTCAGAGGAATGTTAACAGAGCTTCGACACACTGAAATAGAAAATAGTCATTGCGCCTATCTTGGTTTTCCCAGAATGGAGTAAGGAATTCCATGTGCATGTCGATGATTCATCTATTGCATTAGGAGCACTGTTAGCACAACCAGGAGCAAGATATATTGACCACTCGTTAGCCTTTTCCAGCAAGAAGCTCTCTACAGCTGAGATAAATTACACTACCACCGAAAGAGAAGGTTTAGCCATGGTGTACATGTTGCAAAATTTTTGACACTACTTGTTGGTAGGACACTTTAAGATGTTCACTGATCACTCTGCATTGAAATACCTAGTCAACAAGCCATTGTTGGGGGGAAGAATATGCATATGGCTACTGTTATTCTAGGAATATGATTTTGAGATTGTGGTCAAGTGAGGAAGAATGAACAAAGGACCTGGCCACTTGTCTAGGTTATAGCATGGAGAGGAACCTATCAGTCTAGAGGATACACTACCAGATGCACAATTTCTGGCCCTCAGAAATGTTGATGATCACTTTGTCGAGATAGTCCAGTTCCTGTCTACAGGAATGGAACCTTGTGAATATACAGTCATTCAGAAGAAACAACTAGTAGTTTGTGCTGCATATTTTTCACTTATAGCTGGACAACTATACAAGACAGGACCCAATGAGATCTTGAGGAGATGTGTCATGGAGGCAAAAATACCACTGATTCTGGTAGAGGCACATGAAGGCATCATAGGAGGACATTATGCAAGAAAAGAAACAATGCAGAAGGTTCTTAGAGCTAGCCTCTGGTGGCCCACTCTACATAAGGATGCTAAGGAATACTACAGAACCTGCAATGTATGCCAAGGAGTTGGGAATCCTTCCAGAAGAGATGATATCCCTTGAGCACCCCAGCTAACGTTACAAGCATTTGAAAAATGGGCCATTGATTTTGTGGGACCTATAAACCCACCAGGAAAGCACACAGGAGCTCGATACATCATCACTGCGACAAATTATTTGACTAGATGGGCAAAAGAAAGAGAATTTAAGGACCATAGTGCAACTACAACTATGTAGTTCATATTTGAGGACATAATAACAAGGTTTGGATGCCCAAAGATCCTTATGAGCGATCAAGGTAGTCACTTTATTAATTAAGACTATTGAGGCCCTGACTCAGGAATTTGAAGTTCATCATCAGAAGAGCACACCTTACCATCCATTAGCGAATGGCACAGTTGAAGCTTTCAATAAGATCTTGGAGACATCGCTGCCGAACATTTGAAATATAAACAAGGATGATTGGGATTTGAGAGTACCAACAATGTTATGGGCTTACAGAACCACTTGCAAGAAGATGACAATGTATACTCCCTTTAAGTTGGTTTATGGTCTGGAAGTAGTAGTACCTATGGAATATTTAGTTCCTAGCTTAAGAATTGTAGCATTCACAGATATGGATGATACTGGCATTGTTCAAAATAGGTTCGCACAGTTGGTGGAACTAGAGGAGGACAGGTTTATTGCAAGATTTCATCAGCAGGTACAAAAGGAACGAGAAAAGGCTTACCATGAAAGACACATCAAGAAGAAATCATTCAAGCAAGGAGATTTGGTATTGGTATATGACAAAAAGTTCATGAAGAATTCAGGGAAATCTAGAAAACATTGAATCGAACCATATGAAGTTGCCTATGTTACAGAAGGTGGAGTTGCGTAGTTGAATACCCTGAATGGAGAATGGAAGGAAGGTTTGGTAAATGAGAGCCGATTGAAACTGTACTATGACAACCAACTACCTCATAGCTCTCAGTAAAAACATAAGAAGAAGGGTCTAGGTACCAGGTGTAGTTGAAACTGGGTACTAGACACAAAAAAGACAGTCTGTACACCATGGGGAGGGACAAAAGAGGAAGTATAGGTTGCTCGCGCAGTCTAAATTCAAAGTAAAACATAAGGTCCAGTCCTAAAATGACTCGATACGAGTCACATGTGAGTGTTGGGGGGATTTTGGGCCTTGGTTATGGATTAAGGAAGATATTGAAGAAAAAGGAAGAGAAAAGATGAAATACAAATTGCGTTGAAGGCACGTTGACTGAGAATGGGTCGAAGTGGCCAAAGGAGAAGAAAAGAAGGAGCAAAGTAAGAGAAAATGAGTCGTTGAATGAGAAGATAGAGGAAGATGGATCATGGAAAACTCAGCAAATGAAAAAATCCACCAACGGATGCTTTGGAGAACCCCGTGGGAAAGAAGGAAAGAGAGGCTGGTGAAGCTTTGAAATTACGGGTCAAGTGGACCTATGGTTTTAGACAGCTAGGGTTTTGACACCTAGAAGTTGTCATGAAATGTATAAATAAAGACCTAGATGAGAGAAGAGGGGTTCATTATTTTTGTTGGTTAATGTGTGCAAATTATTGCTACTATTGAGAGGGAAGCATTTTGAAGTGAGAGAATTATTGTATTGTAAGATCTTCAGCTGGGTGCAAAGATAAACCCTGCAATTGGGTGCATAGGGAAGAGAGATAAGGAGAGAAAGATATATGAAATCTAAGTGCGCATATAGAACTGTATGTTTCCACATAATATATAAAGAAACACATTTTTGTGGATGTAGCCCTAGGGAGAGGGTGAACCACGTATATCTTGTGGTTATGTGTGATTGATGTTGTGTTATTTTCTCTATGTTATATTGTTGATGTATTGTTGTGATAGATATGAGATATAACTTGCGAAGTAGTTTTAAGCTTGGTAGAGAATAACTAGATCTGTGTGTGTTTCTATATTGGATTCACTTGGATTTCCTTTGGTTGTAGACACCTATGTCCCGCAACCCCCTATTTCTACTTCAGGTGAGACTGCATATGCTCTGCAGGTGTCACCGAAAGGGCCAGTAGTTAGGGCTTGTTGGTGCATTGTTAGAGTTGAACCATGGGTCTACCCCTGTGCCAATAGTTCATAAATAGAAAGTTCAAAAGGCTAGATTCCTTACTAAGTTAGACATTCACCCTTTTCTTTAAGTTTTCCATTTTCTTTAAGTTTCCCTTTTTCTTTAAGTTTCCCCCTTTTTAACTAAGTTCAGAATTAGCAAGTTTATACATACAACCATTTACCCCCTTTTAATAATTAAACCTTCATTAAAATTTTTACTTTAATTAATAAAGCTTGAATTATATTTACTGCCTTCTTGTTATATGTCTAATTAGTTTTTTTTGTTCAGAGGTTCTACTTAGACCTAGATTTTAAATTCACTAGGCTTGGCAAAAGTTCTTAAGGAATTTTTTATTTATTAAACTTTACTCATCACATCATTCATTTTAAGGCCGACCAAGTCATGAGGATGCATAGTTTTCTAGGTGCTAGGTTTATTAACTTACCCAAGTTAAAACCGTGACGTGCCCTTCAAAACGCATTATATGCTCCAAGGGTGCCACTCACCTCTTTTTGTTTTATTTGCACAACATGCCCTTCAAGACATACTACATGCTCCAAGGGTGCCACTCGCCTCTTAACTGAATTTGGTAGACATGAAACCCCTACAGTCAGTACTCCGTCAGGTGATATTGTGGGAGACTAAGGGCCTCTAAGGAATACAAACCCTACCTTATTACATGACCCTTAGAATCATCGTGAGCGACTTTCATAGTATGCCCTCACGACATCATGGTTATCTTGAACTAGGTAATTGTTAACCTATAGTTCAAGCCACAACGAGAATGCTAGTAGGTTGTGGCAGGGTTGTTGCCACACCTCTCCCTCAATGTCTCTAGTTTTCATGTGTGACCTCTTTAATCCAAATGTGACTCTGGTTGGCAAGTTATCGTCATCCTGCACCCATCAACGAAACATGTCAACTATAATATTCAACATCATAATATCTGGTCATACATCACATCTGTAATATCAAAACAGTCAAACCACAATAGTCCACCCCCTGACTTGATCTGAAGTCCAAGGAGATCCATCAATGCCATTGACATCCTCTAACATCTAGATTCCTGCACACTCAAGAGAACCCAGTCAATAGCACCTGTCGATGTAAATACAACAAAAATAACATATCATTAGATCCACAATATATCATAATCAAAATAAAATCAACCAATCGTATAATGAACCGGATCACTTGCACACAAGTGTCCTCAAAGAATACATCTGCTTAGTGTGCGCAAGAGCGGGATGTTACAGATATCATCCCTTGTGTTAATTAACACATTGATTTCCCCCACTTAAGAAATTGAATACAATTTAAGGATAGATGGTGAAAGGAAATTCAATAATGATTTCCCCCATCTTGTTCAAAAAGATATGATGAAAGGAAATCTAGAAATGATTTCCCTCATCTCAAATAAATGAAATTATAAAAATGAAGTGGTGAAAGAAAATTCAATTTGGGGTATGTATATAAATTCACTAGGGCTATGGACGCCTATTGGAAATGAAGCAATATTTGAGATATATGTAAATGTTGTTTCTACATGTATTTATTGTTACTATGTTATTAATTATTTTTCGATAATATTTGTATCCTGATCTGATTAGGTTTAATAAATTTAAATAAATTCAAAGACTTGAGTTAAGAAAAAATCATTTAAAAGTCTAGTGTTTAAGCTAAATTTAGATTGATTACTTTAGACAGTTCTTGAGTAAGTTTTAGTAAGGAAATTATTTATTAATCTTTCTTGAAATCTTTATTCAAGCATGTATCAATTTTTTCTATTGAAATATTTATCACTTCTTATATAATATTTT
>ML776654.1:522931-534890 GCA_009831015.1 Picea engelmannii | reverse complement strand
AAAACAAAACACTTGCAAATAATCAAGTCTTCAAAAACCTATGCTCTGATACCAACTTGATCTAAAAATGAAGAAGACTTGTATTCTTGAAAATATTTGCAAGTTTTAATTCAAGTGTTCAAATGCAAATGGATCAATTTTGCAAACACAACTTTTATAGAAATTACACATTCAAGATGCATATAAATAACAACAAATAATAATGAACAAAAAACACATAACACAACAAATGATAAAGGAGTTCACCCCTCTCTTGGGCTACATCTCCTGGTCCAGCTTCCAATGGATATTTTGTATTATTTTCTCAAAGTGCTCAAATATGTGCTTTATAGTGCTCAAAATTCCAAATAGATGGCTCCAATGGCTTCAGAACGTCCAAAAACCCCTAGCTGGGCTTTTTCGACACCTTGTTTGGCTAAAAATTGAAGAAGATAGGCTTCCTAGAAGTTCCCCTTCAAACTTGCTGTCTCTGGATCGCCAAAATGCACCTCCTCCTCCTCAACCTAGTCCCCACGTGCATATATTTGTAAAAACCCAGCACTGGGTGCAACCGCACAACCGGTGCGAACTGTAGGAAGGTTACACACCTTGGCCCCTAACCGCGAAGGCCGAGGGCACATGGTCCACCATATGACCGCGCGTATATATAAAAAGGGCCAAGTCCCAAATCAAATGATAGCGCGACAAGTGTCGGCGTGGTTTGTATAACCGTTGGTAATAAAACTCCCGCGCTATACATTGACCGCCGGTTGTATGTGTATGGTCCACCGATTATATGTGTTATGGCCCACCAATTATATGTGTTATGGCTCCGTTTGAGCCGCACGCGGGTAGTCACATATATATATACATATGGATGGGGGCTGGGGCTTAGCCCCAACCTTGTCCGCGCCCATTCCAAACCACATTGCAATTCATTTGTAAACAAAAACATATAGTGGTAAGAACCACTACAGTGGCGTGTCGGTTGGGTGGCTCTCCCCAAGGCCATATCCCTGCCTGGAGGTCGTGGGGTCGATTCTTGCCGACTACACAAGTTTTAACCAATGTTTAGGTGACACGTGGCTGCCATTGATTGGGCCACGTGTCGCCATCACATTCGCTACAAACAAGCCACGTGTCGTACACCGACTTGTCCACATGACTACCAACACATATGCCACGCGTCGTACAGTCTGCCACGTCAGCATCCGTACAGACTGTATGGACTGTACATTCAACACATTTTTTTTTTGCCTGTTTGTCGTTTTGAACAGAACGCAATATCTCTCTCATCCGACGTTCGTTTGAACCTAAACGAGTTGTGTTGGGTTCATGACAACGAGGCCTACGCTCCTGTTCGATTTGAAGCGATTCTGAGCACTTTGAATTTTGAGCAAAATTTGATCCCCTGGATCATGATCATAATGATAATATTCACTCTGTATTTCTTTTTGTGCATCGAATGTGTAATTCTCTGCAAAATCAACAACAAACAAAATTGTCCCTGGTGAAAACACTTCACAGGATTGTTTGAATTGTAGGTATTGCCATCAAACTCTATGTGAATTCTTGGTGTATTTATAAATTTCTTCCTCAAACTTCTTCAAAAAATATATCACACAAACTTTATCTACTTTCAAATCAATCATTTTGGAAATAACATTTGAAGAATGTAGAGCCATGTTGTTGATATATTCATATCTCTTTCAATTGACTATTATATTAGACAAGGATTGATCATTCATATCAATATGATACTTTGAGTGAAACAAACTTAGATTTTCACAATGATCACATTTCTTTCCACCAACACATTTTTTTTGGTAAAATAATTCATCAACTTCTCTTTCACATAGAATTTCAGATATAAAAGCACTGAATGTGGAAGGAAGAGGTGAACTTGCCCATAATTTTTTACCAAAATCAAGAAAAGTTTTATAATATAATTTTCAAATTCCACATGATAATGACAACAACAAGTGTCACAAACAATGATGGGTCTAACAAACCATGGTTTTTGTTGCACACATGTATTGATGGAAATTTCAACTTCTTTGTGCTCTTCTTTGAACTTATTGAACAATTATATTGGTGTCATTGGAAATGCATGTTTTTGAAGTTATTCATATTGTTTTTGTGCTATTCTTTGTCACAACACATCCCTTGTATGTGGTAAAACACGATATTATGTCCACCAAAAATTACAGGCTGATTATTTAACATTTTCAACAAGTCTATCTTTGTAGATTTGTCTAGAAATAACTGCCCAACAAGAAAGTTCATCATTTGCAATCAAAATTTTCTATGTTTCTACAATGTTTTTCTTGAGATTCTCATTGATTGTGCCATGTGTTGTGTCAAATTATATTTTATATTGTTATATGAAACAATTGTTGTTTGTATCACTCTACATGCATCACTGACATCTTTTTTTCGAGATTTTCCAAAAGCTTTTAATAAACTAGTTGTATTGTCAATGACATTATGTTTCACCTTTGTATCTTTTGTCGATTTTTGAATACCCAATAATGATGTAGATTCTTTTAACTTTCTTGATTTTATTAGACCGAGCAAAAGTTGAGCTTGTACTGTTACCGATTCATCTTTGAAAAAAGTATTATGCATAGTCTTAACACAATATCTTATATAATTATTAGCTTCTTTCTTCCCAAATTTGTCAGTATCAACATTTTCTAATATTTCATCATCAATGTTGATAGATTCTCCTGCATGTTTCAATTAAAATTTTATATTAGAAAACAAAACCCGAACACAAATTCACTAAACTATATACAAGTGTTCATATTGTATTATCTATATTTATGTAAATACATGTAGGTGATTCGACTTCTGTTTCAATTTTGGTTTCAACGAATTCATCGACGCTATGAGGCAAATCTATTTCTGTTTTTTGAAAAACATCAAATCCAAATTACAATCAATTATATTTTAAACACTAATTTAAATTTGAATTATATAATTTTAATATAGAAAATATGTACATGCGTACCTCGTTGGACTTCTTCTTGTTGAAAATATCTATTTACATCATCATTGTTTCTTTCTTTAATATTTTCATGTTCTTGTTTCTTTCTCCAATAATTCTCTTTCATTTGTTCGTTATGGCGAGTTTCATCTCGAGTGCAATCAAATTTTCTCTTGCACCCACTTTTGTTGCCCATGAGTATAGTTATCTGTAAAAAAATAAAAAAAAATCAACATTTTAGAATAGTTTCAAAAAAACTTCATTGTCACAAAAATTATTCAAAAATAATATCAAGAATTTAATAAGAAATTAAAAAAAAATTTACTCTCAAAAAAATTCTCTTTGATATAATAAGAAATTTATTATGAAAGCCTTCACCTTGAAAATAATGTTCAAGTAAATCTTCACCTTGAAAAAATGTTCAACAAAACCTTCAATATATAAATTGTTATTCCAATAAAAACTTGAACTTCAAAAATAGAAAAAAAAATTCCGTTAAAAAATCAAACCTTTTTCAAAACAACGACCTTGTTCAAAACAATGAAAAATATCCTTCAAGTAGCAAAAAAGATGATTCAAAATTTTTCTTAGAGGCTCCACATATGCAAAATTATGAAATGAGTGAGTAAATTGTGTAAAACTGGTTCGATCGAAATCTTATTTATATGATTTCGCTCCAACCAAAACGAATCGATGTGTCCCATCATTGTTTTCCAGATCGACGAAATTCTCTCACCCACCTTTCATCTGAAAGGTAGGGAACCCGTTTATTTTAGCAGTATACGTTACAAAAATGTATTTTGTCCGAACAAAAATGTTTCGAACGAAAGATTGTTTCGGCCGAAAACCTACAAATGGGATTGTTTGTAGGAACCTAAGAATTCTCTCTACATTACTTGAACTTTGGAGGTTGTGGAATCCTACAAATACTCAGAATTTAGTTTCAGAATTGATACCAACATTTGCAAAATTGAATCTGCTTTCAATGAATATAATTTGTTTTCATTTTCATTATTTTCATCTAATTTTATTTAGTTTTATCAAAAAATCACTGCATAATATTTTGAGGTGACATTATGATTCACTAAAATGGAATATCCATATCTATAAAAATACACAGTGGAAAATTATGGAAAATTTATATTCAAAATCCTTAAATTGTTCTCTTCAAAAGGGTATTTTTAGATTTTAGTTTTAAGTAAAAATTAAGATAGATACAAGGTGGGGGGAAAAGTGTTTAAAATATGCAACATTTTTAGATTGGTCAACTTCAAAAAATTATAGAAATTATAATGTTCATCCGTTATATTGAAAACTATTGTCATAAAAAAATAGAGTCTCTATAGATTGTTGCAGTATATTTCGTTTGTCAATTTTTTTTTTTTAATAATAGATACATTGTTGGGGGAAAACATAACTCGTTATCAGTCCCTTCATTTTTAAGGAACATACTGTCAAACAATTTTCAAATTGACATATCGAATCTCAATAAAAAAAATTTGAAAAATAGTTAGTAGAAAGCTAACAAAATTCTTCACAAGCTTTGTTTTTACTGTAAAGTGAATTTCTAAATAAAAAAATACTTTTGTTTACCGGAATTTAAGCAAATAGACACCCATTCTTCATGATTTTACCCTTAGAATTGAATCATTTGTATGACTATATTATTTTAACACTTTTATGAGCTAGTTTCAGTGAAATGACGAAGACCTCTTAGAACTATCTTCAAACAAAAGGGATCTAGCTATCCATTGGTTCAAAAACCATTTGAAATTGTATGTGAATAATTATTTTCTCCCCAAACCATATTCCATATTCATGGAAGGTGTGTTGCCATTATAGGTGAAAAAAATACAAGATGTAGAGAAACATGTACTCTAGGAGAGTCCATTGAAAGGGATTATCTAAATTGGTTGATAGAATATTATTTTAAACCAACATTACCAAATATTCATGATATTTATGTGTTTGGATATGTCACTAAATTGGGTGATATAGTATGATTACACAGATTCATTTAATATATGTCTATTTAATTAAAAAAACATATGAAGCATGGAACACAACTTAACCAATGTTTGGCACAATGTATTTCATTATAGTTAATTATGGAAGTTGTTGAATATATATAAAGAGTAGTCTTGTGTAAGATGAAAGTTATGTTGTATATTGAAAGGCAACTATTTTCATAGTGTTGTTGTCTTTGTAGCTATTTTACCTCCTTTGCAAATTATTTTTTACCATTTTATGCAAGTATGATTTATTTTTTAGAGACAAATTATTTTCCATTTTTGCTACAAAATTATAAGTACTTTTATATTGAAAATTGAAAGTTGTCTCAAAGCAAACCACAAAAGATAGTTGGTAAGGTGCATTGATTAATGAAGTATAGACAAATCCTCATGGTCTTGTCACCCTTCAAAGATGTTTCTAAAATGAGTGATATAGTTGCACGTGATATATGATATTTCAAAATTAATCTTGACCCTTTAGATCTCATATATTTCAAAATTAAACCCTTTAATTTATATTGAAATAACTCATTTTTAATTTCTTCACACTATCATAGAACATAAATTGTCCTTTCACCATCATAAACACTATATATGGTCATGAACACTATATTGTCATTCTTATAATTATATTGTTATAAAAAAATAGGTGAAAAACATTAAGGTGATAGGATCACCTTTCCTATTCTTATATATGTACAAAAATGGGGTTTGTTGTAATGTCATCCATTCAAAAAACATCCAAACTTTAATGTGAGAGGTTCACTTCCCCTATCCTTTCACAAGTACAAAATCTCAACAAAACCCAAGTACCTTTAAAGTTCAAGGCAAGACTTCTGAAACCCTCCAACCTACGACAACGGATGGCATCTAAAAGATCAAGTATTTTCATTAATTCCAAAAGGTTGAAATACCCAAACATTGTTTTCAAGCAATTATTTTTTTCAGTTAAATTCATGGAGAGGGAAACTTTTGGATTCACACAATGAAGGAGGACTTTCTCGGATCCACCTAAGAAACTTATTCAAATTAAACAACGAGCAATGGAATGGTGAGAATACCTATCAATATTGGTAAAAATAAAAAAAGGTGGAATTCATTAGACACAAAGATATTGTTGTAGATCACTCGTTTATTCTTTTATTATTATTTATTTTTAAAGAAAGAGATATTATATACTGTTGTCAATCTGCAGATTGATTTTTTTTATTTCCAGACGTAACAATAAAAATTTTCACAAGATAAGAGCTACGCTTGACTAATCCTTCCCACGATCATTGATTATGATGATAAGGAATTAGCTCAGGGTTCCGATTGTATTATCACGAACTAGCTATCAAGGAAAACAAGTGGTCTTTACGATCACCTTTAACGTTACAAGTTACACAATTTAACCGGAAATGAAACCCACAGTAAACTAATTGGGCATATGCTTTGAGCACAGATCCACTCAAGGTGCAGGAGATACCCCTTGACCCTCTTTTCATGCATTTTATTTCCCCAGGGATACAAAATTACATTAACAATAAAACCTTACTAAAATGTATGGATCCACTCCTCAAATTTGTGCATGAATCAAATGTATATTATGCTCACAGAGTGTCTCAAAATTTTGATAACTAATCAATCTCAGACTGAATAATATAATCATCTCTTTAACGTAATTAACTGAACAATAAAACTACATACTAAATAAAATAATCAATTATCTACTATATTTAACTGAACAATAAAAATGTAGACTGAATAATGTAATCAATTCTTTTACTATAATCCACTGAACCATGAAAATATCGTAATGGAAACTAAATTGTTGATGTTCTCCAGTCCAGGTTCATGCGATGCATCCTTCCTTGAGCTTGCCAAACCTCAGACTTCACCGATACCTCCCAGCCAACGCTATGGGTACTCTTCTTCCCCCTTAGACCCTCGAGCCGCAAAGGCGCCACACACACAATACTAGAGAATGCTATCTCCCAAATCGCCTCTTAAGATAGAGCTACCACTTGTTACCTAATTTGGGTATCCCAAATCCCAAAAGAGAAATTCAGTCAAGATAAAATTCCAGCAGCGTAACCTTACACAAACTAGACATGATCCATAATCCTCCTTTGCCATCCTTTTTGTGGATTTTTCAAGTGATTAGTTTCCCAAACCCTCATTAGATTCCTTTTTCATTTATTTAATTAGGAAAAACCTTCACTGTACACATGTCTTCTGATCTCCTAGTTGCACCAGAAAATCTATTTATTAATTAATTAAATTTTCCTATTTCCCTCACCCACCTAAAAACGTTCCTAAAAACGCTCCTTGGTGTCCCATTATTCCCTTACAATTCTTAAATGACTTATTCCTTACTTAAATCCTAGTTGAATTCATTAATAGAAAGTTACAAAGGCTAGATTCCTTACTAAATTAGACATTCACCCTTTTCTTTAAGTTTCCCCCTTTTTAACTAAGTTCATAATTAGCAAGTTTAGACAAACAACCATTTACCCCCTTTTAATAATTAAACATTCATTAAAAAATTTACTTTAATTAATAAATCTTGAATTATCTTTACCCCCTTCTTGTTATATGTCTAATTAGTTTTTTTTGTTCAGAGGTTCTACTTAGACTTAGGTTTTAAATTCACTAGGCTTGGTGATAGTTCTTAAGGGAAAAAATTGTTATTAAAATTTACTCATCACATCATTCATTTTAAGGTCGATTAGGTCCTAAGGGGGCATAGTTTTCTAGGTGCTAGGTCTATTAACTTACTCGAGTTAAAACCGTGACGTTCCCTTCAAAATACACTACATTCTCTAAGGGTGCCACTCACCTATTTCTGTTTTATTTGCACGACGTGCCCTTCAAGATGCACTATGTTATCCAAGGGTTCCACTCGCCTCTTGAATTAATTTGGTAGACTTCAAACCCCTGGAGTCAATACTCCATTAGGTGATATTGTGGGAGACTAAGGGCCTCTAAGGAATAAGGACCCTGCCTTATTGTGTGCCCCTTAGAATCATGATGAACAAGTGTCACAGTTTTCCCTCGTGACATCGTGGTTATCTCGAACTAGGTAATCATTAACCTACAATTTGAGTCACGGCGAGAATTCTAGTAGGTTGTGGCAAGTTTGTTGCCACACCTCTCCCTCAATTTCTCTGGTTGTCATGTGTGACCCCTTTACTCCAAATGTGAGTTTGTTTGGAAATTTATTGTCATCCTGCACCCATCAACGAAACATGTCAGCTATAACATTCAACATCATAATATTTAGTCATACATCACATCTATAATATCAAAACAGTCAAACCACAACAGTCCACTCCCTGACTTGATATGGAGTCCAAGGAGATCCATCGATGCCATCAACATCCTCTAACATTCAGATTCCTGCACACAATATCTCAATATCTCATAATCAAAATAAAATCAGCCAATTGTATAGTGAACCAGATCACTTGCACACAAGTGTCCTCAAAGAATAAGTATGCTTAGTGCGCACAACAACGAGATGTTATAGATATCATCCCTTGTGTTATTTAACACATTGATTTCCCCCACTTCAAAGCAACTGAATACAATTTAAGTATAGATGGTGAAAGGAAATTCAATAATGATTTCCCCCATCTTGTTCAAAAAGAGATGATGAAAGGAAATCCAAAAATGATTTCCCTCATCTCAAATAAAAGAAATTATAAAAATGAAGTGGTGAAAGGAAATTCAATTTGGGGTATGTATATAACTTCACTGATGCTATGGATGCCTATTGGAAATGAGGCAATATTTGAGATATATGTGAAGGTTGTTTCTACATGTATTTATTGTTACTATGTTATTAATTATTTTTCGATAATCTTTGTATCCTGATCTAATTAGGTTTAATAAATTTAAAAAATTTTAAAGCCTTGAGTTAAGTATAGTGTTTAAGATAAATTTATATTGATTACTTTAGATGGTTCTTGAGTTAGTTTTAGTAAGGAAATTATTTATTAACCTTTCTTGAAATCTTTATTCAAGAATGTATCAATTTTTCCTATTGAAATCTTTATCACTTCTTATATAAGATTTATAATAAAAGAAAGGGTTTAGTTTTATATGTTTATTTGAATAAATGTTTTAGACAATAATGACTCCATTAACCAATAATAAAGGCATTTGGTGTGCATGTTCTTTCGTGCCTCGTAGGGAGACACAATCCCCAGATGGAGCCTTATGTTCTAACATAGGTTAAAATTCAAAATTTTTATTAGAATAGACATTTGAGTCTTTTACTAGCTCACGTTATTAATTTTTCTTGATTAGTATAGATTTTAACTTTAATTTAAATTTCTTAGATTAATTATTATTTTTCATTTTGTGTCAGAATAGGTTTTATATTGGGTTCTAATCTTTGTTAATGTATATTTAGTCTAAATTTTGTTTTAATTTAGTTGTAAAGTTATATGTGTGAAATTGTGTTTAATAAAGAAGTACATGACAAACATTTCATTAAAACTCACCTTACTCGAATGAACATGGTATTAAAAAACAAACAAGATCAAATTCGGGGCATGACTAAAAAATCCAGAGCATGTTATTGCATCCCTTAAGTGGTCCAGAGGACATATGAGGACCCAAATATTTAATAATTTTGAATTGATCAATTTAGATCTAGTTTTATGAACAAAATTGTAAATAAAGCTCGGTAAAATTTATAATTAATAAAAAATATAGTTACTTATTTGAATGGACCGCGAAATTAAACTAAACAAGATGATTCCATAATCCTAGATATCCATAAATACATGTACTTTCAATGCAAAATAAAAAATTATGGAGTGTATGTCACTTGTTTAAAGAAATTGTAATGGTATGCTATCTTCAATTATTCGTTCATGGTCGGCTTTGACATTTTCCATTTTCTAACTTTTTTCTTTTATTTTATTGAACCTCTATTAACTTTATGCATGTTGCACATACCAAATGACTATATTGACAACTTATGGCATCTGACTGATAGTCTTGAAAGTGAACATGACTATTGGTTTGATGGGTTTCTTGAAAAAAAATAGCCTTTCAATACGATGGATCCTCTTTCATATATAAAATCGTTATCATCAAAATCTTCTAATAACCTCATCTTTACATATGTGCATCACATCAAATAATATTTCACATTTTCAATGATGTCTAGAGGTGTAACCACGACAAAGACATATCCCGCAAATAATTCGATATGTTCCAACAAGTAGTTCTCGTTACATTAACACACATGCACATGCCATCAAACTCATCTACTATATATAAATTTAATATATCCAACTTACAAGTACATCTACAAGTTGTTTAAATATTTAACAAATGTATTTTCAAACAATTGAAACATAAATTGCCTTCTCTAACACGATCATAATCTCTATCGCCATCAATTGACACTATAGTTTCATTTGATTCCATCTCCTCTGAGCTTGCAAGTGGCATTTTCCCTTTTATATTAAGTTCAATATGTCTCTAAGATTCAACATATTCCTCATTTTCATTTTCGCAAATTTCTATTGATTTTGTGTCTGCTATGCGCACTGAACAAAAACAAGATTCATTTCTTCTATCAAATTCAAACACATTTTGATAGCGTTTTGTTTTAATTGAATGAATTTTTCGCATCCCATGTATTGTACCGACCTCATATGGGATTGATCTATTTACATCTTGGTTTCTAACATACCAAAAAAACCTGCATAAGACAAGAGCTTGTTAACTTGAAATCTATCAAGAACATGATTGAAGATCATATAAATTTGAACATGTGAATAAAAATATCATGTGTGCATGCCTAACATATATATACACATGCATGCGCTCATCACTTGACATGTTATTTTCATGTATTAGCACCATTTTTCATCATTCAACAACTTGATCAACAGATTCAAATCGATTAGCATGAGGGTTCATCTGATACCTTTGAAGTGCTCGTTTTACACATGCCCCTACACCATTGTGCTCTCCTTTTCCATGTCTAGTCTCAAAGAAATTCCAACAATGTGTAATGTTTGATTTCTTGTGAAGATGACACAACCAATAGAATGATCGTGAATATTTGAATTGGCCTACACATCCATATGACCATATCCAATGTCGATCGAATCCAATCCCACATTCTTTCAATGAATCATAAAATTTATCAAAACAATGTTGTACATAATGTATATTGTGTGTTCAATCATCACTTATATAAAAATGATATTCTTTAATAACATGTTGATTGCCATTGTTGCTTTCTATGTTATCAACACTCAATTGAGCATGTCTATATAGAACGTGGAAAAATATAGTGACTTGATCAGAATGAAAATATTCACTTTGTATTTCTTTTTGTGCAGCGAATGTGTAATTCTTTGCAAAATCAACTATAGACAAAATTGTCCCTGGTGGAAACACTTCATGGGATTGTTTGAATTGTAGGTCTTGCCATTGAAATCTATGTGAATTCTTGGTGTATTTATAAATTTCTTTCTCAAACTTCTTCAAAAATATATATCACACAAATTTTATCTACTTTAAAATCAATCCTTTTGAAAATAACATTTGAAGAATGCAGAGCCGTGTTGTTGATATATTCATGTCTATTTCAATTGAATGTTATATTAGACAATGATCGATCATTCATATCAATATGATACTTTGAGTGAAACAAGCTTAGATTTTCACAAAGATCACATTTCTTTCCACCGACACTTTTTATTTGGTAAAATAATTTATCACCTTCTCTTTCACATAGAATTTCAGATATAAAAGCATGGAATGTGGAAGGAGGAGGTGAACTTGCCCATAAAGTTTTACCAAAATCAAGAAAAGTGTCATAATATAACTCAAATTCCACATGATAATGACAACAACAAGTGTCACGAACAATGATGGGTCTAACAAACCATGGTTTTTGTAACGAACTGCCTCGTTACGACAACCATTCTAGAGATAGGTGCAATTTTTTTTTTTTTTTTTTTTT
>ML776654.1:490878-517945 GCA_009831015.1 Picea engelmannii | reverse complement strand
CAATATTTTGTCAACCAAAAATTACAAGCTGATTCTTTAATATTTTCTACAAGTCTATCTTTGTAGAGTTGTCTAGAAATAACTATCCAACAAGAAAGTTCATCATTTGCATCTACTTGCAATCAGAATTTTCTATGTTTGTACAAGTTTTTTCTTGAGATTCCCATCAATTTTGCCATGTGTTGTGTCAAATTATATTTTATATTGTTAGATGAAACAACTTTTGTTTGTATCACTCTACATGGAACACTGACATCTTTGTTTTTTGAGATTTTCCAAAAGCTTTTAATAAACTAGTTGTATTGTCAAAGACATTATGTTTCACCTTTGTATATTTTGTCGATTTTTGAGTACCCAATAGTGATGTAGATTGTTTTAACTTTATTGATGTTATTAGATCAAGCAAAAGTAGAGCTTGTACTATTACTGATTCATCTTTGAAAAAAGTATTATACATATTCTTAACACAATATATTATATAATTCTTAGTTTCTTTCTTCCCAAATTTGTTAGTATCAACATTTTCTAATATTTCATCATCAATGTTGATAGATTCTCCTACATGTTTCAATTTAAAGTTTATATTAAAAAACAAAACCAGAATATAAATTCACTAAACTATATACAAGTGTTCATCTTGTATTATCTAGATTTATGTACATACATGTAGGTGATTCGACTTTTGTTTCATTTTCGGTTTCAACGAATTCATCTGAGGCAAATATATTTATGTTTTTTGAAAAAAATCAAATCCAAATTACAATCAATTATATTTTAAACAATAATTTAAATTTGAATTATATAATTTTAATATAGAAAATATGTACATGCATACCTGGTTGGACTTCTTCTTGTTGAAAATATCTATTTACATCATCATCGTTTCTTTCTTCAATATTTTCATGTTCTCGTTTCTTTTTCCAATAATGCTCTTTCATCTGTTTGTTATGGCGAGTTTCATCTCGAGTGCAATCAAATTTTCTCTTGGGCCCACTTTTGTTGCCCATGAGTATAGTTATCTATAAAAAAATTTAAAAAAATCAATATTTCAGAATAGTTTCAAAGAAACTTCATTGTCACAAAAATTATTCAAAAATAATATCAAAAATTTTATAAGAAATGTTTAAAAAAATTTACTCTCAAAACAATTCCCTTTCATATAATAAGAAATTTATTATGAAAGCTTTCACCTTGAAAATAATGTTCAAGTAAATATTCACCTTGAAAAAATGTTCAACAAAGCCTTCAATATATAAATTGTTTTTCCAATAAAAAAATGAACTTCAAAAATATAAATTTGTTTTCCATTTAAAAATCAAACTTTTTTCAAAACAACGACCTTGTTCAAAACAATGAAAAATATCCTTCAAGTAGTGAAAAAGATGATTCAAACTTTTTCTTAGAGGCTCGACATATGCAAAAATATTAAATGAGTGAGTAAATTGTGTAAAATTGGTTCGATCGAAATCGTATTTATATGATTTTGCTCCAACTGAAATGAAATGACGCGTCCCTTCATTTTTTTCCCGACCGACAAAATTCTCTCACCCACCTTTTGGCTGAAAGGTAAGGAATCCATTTATTTTTACAGTTTACGTTATAAAAATGTATTTTGTCCGAACAAAAAAAGTTTCGGACAAAAGATTGTTTCGGCCGAAAACCTGCAAATGGGATTGTTTGCAGGAACCTAAAAATTATCTCTATCTTACTTGAAATTTGGAGGTTGTGGACTCCTACAAATACTCAGAATTTAGTTTCAGAATTGATACCAACATTTGCAAAATTGAGTCTACTTTTAATGGATATAATTTGTTTTCATTTTCATTATTTTTATCTAATTTTATTTAATTTTATAAGAAAATCACTGCATAACATTTCCAGGTGCATTATGATTCAATGAAATGGAATATCCATATCTATAAAAATACACAGTGGAAAATTATGGAAAAATTATATTCAAAATCCTTAAATTGTTCTCTTCAAAAGGGTATTTTTAGTTTTTACTTTTAAGTAAAAATTAAGATAGATACAAGGTGGGGGGAACAATGTTTAAAATATGAAATTTTTTTAGATTGGTCAACTTCAAAAAATTCTAGAAATTATAATGTTCATCCGTTAGATTGAAAACTATAGTCATCAAAAAATGGAGTCTCTATAGATTGTTGCAGTATATTTTGTTTGTCAATTTGTTTTTTAATAATAGATACATTGATGTGGGAAAACATAACTCATTATCATTCCCTTCATTTTTAAGGAACATACTGTCAAACAATTTCCAAATTGACATATCGAATCGAAATAAATTTTTTTTTGAAAAATAGTTAGTAGAAATCTAACAACTTTCTTTACAAGTTTTTTTTTTTACTGTAAAGTGAAATTTTAAATAAAAATACATTTTTGTTTATCGGAATTGAAGAAAACAAACACCCATTCTTGATGATTTTACCCTTATAATTGAAGAATTTGTATGACTATATTATTTTAACACTTCTATGAGCTAGTTTTAGTGAAATGATGAAGACCTCTTAGAACTATCTTCAAACAAAAGGGATCTAGATATCCATTGGTTCAAAAACCATTTGAAATTGCATGTGAATAATTCTTTTCTCCCCAAACCATCTTCCATATTCATGGAAGGTGTGTTTCCATTATAGGTGAAAAAAATACAAGATGTAGAGAAATATGTACTCTAGGAGAGTCCATTGAAATAGATTGTTAGAGATTATCTAAATTAGTTGATAGAATATTATTTTAAATCAACATTACCAAATATTCATGATATTTTTGTGTTTGGATATGTCATTAAATTGGGTGATATAGTATGATTACATAGCTTCATTTAATATATGTCTATTTAGTTAAAAAAAACATATGAAACATGGCACATATCTTAACCAATGTTTGACACAATGTATTTCATTATAGTTAATTCTGGAAGTTGTTGAATATATATAAAGAGTAGTCTTGTGTAAGATGAAAGTTATGTTGTATATTGAAAGACCGCTATTTTCATAGTGTTGTTGTCTTTGTAGCTAGTTTACCTCCTTTGCAAATTATTTTTTATCATTTTATGCAAGCATGATTTATTTTTTAGAGACAAATTATTTTCCATTTTTGCTACAAAATTAGAAGTACTTTTATACTGAAAATTGAAATTTGTCTCAATGCAAACCACAAAATATAGTTGGTAAGGTGCATTGATTAATGAAGTATAGATAAATCCTCATGGTCTTGTCACCCTTCAAAGATGTTTGTAAAATGAGTGATATAGTTGCACGTGATATATGATATTTCAAAATTAATCTTGACCCTTTAGATCTCATATATTTCAAAATTAAACCCTTTAATTTATATTGAAATAAATCATTTTTAATTTCTGCACACTATCATAGAACATAAACCGTCCTTTCACCATCATAAACAATATAAACCATTTATCATAGAACATAAATTGTCCTTACTGAAAGAAGTATAGTTGTAGTAGCTATAGCTACACATCCAAATACATAGGTTCCAAAGGCATTTTAGGCTAATAACAAAAACTAAAAGAAAATTAACATTTTACTCCAAAATTCAATTCTAAGACATCGCTGACATACATCTCTTCATACCTAGAAAAAAAAAATATTTAGATCAAATTTAAAATTTAAACATTTTAAATACAATATATGTACAAATTTTAAATAAGATGGACACACACCATTTTAGATAAATAAAACAAATTGTTATTTTAAAGAAAAAATAACATACCAAATGTATGGAAGTTTCATCTTCAAACATCCATGCTCTTTTTCCACCAAGAATGTAAACATCACTGTAACGATAAAAAGAAAAACCAATAGCACATATTAGCATATACTTTATTAGCACATATTTTAAAGATATTTAAATTTATTAAATAAACAATGAGAAAGAATAGCATACCCAAGCAAATAATAAAGAATAACATAACCATGTGAGAAAGAATAACATACCCACCCGGAGTTCCACATATCTAAGATCATTGCTCTCTTTTTATTATACTTTTTTGACATTTTTTTTAACCAAACTTACATCATGAAGTTCCCAAAATTCCAAAATAGTTACTCTCCATATTAAGCCATTCTTTGCATAAATATTTAATTTTCTTTTATAACCAATTGCTCTTTCAAAATTGCCTACATGATCTAAACAAAGTAAGATCATATCTAGCATATTTTTAAAGAGAAAAATTGTGTGCTTAGTAACCAATTTTAGTGTTCATGGTTAGATAATACCCTGAAAATGAATTCATTTGTGTTGAGTTCACAAATCTCTATATTAAGCTATTATTCCATGAAAATACTTACTTATATCCTGTTTTTCGGTGGAATAGATGTTCTCATATAATCAAATGCTCTTTCAAATTAAAGAAATCACAAATCTCCATATTAATCCATTCTTCCTAGAAAATACTTATCTATGAAAGTTCACAAATATCCATATTAAAAGTCATTCTTCTAGGAAAATATGTATCTCCTCTTTCTGCGGTGGAATAGATGTTCTCATATAATCAAATTCTCTTTCAAAAATGCATGTACATCATGATATAAAGATAAGTACTTGACCATATATACAAACATTTTTTTAGAGAGAAACGATGGTGTGATATTGATAAGCAAATATTGTTAAAAGTTTATTAATACCACAATAATGAATTTAGTTGGATGTACATGCAAAAAACACAAATCTGGACATATATTAAGTCATTCTTCAAAAACCATAAATATTTCATCTTTCTACATGGGATTTATTCATATTACATATAATAAAATTATCTTTGAAATAATCCTGCATCACGATCTAAACATAATTAAAATGACATAGCTTATCTGTAAATATAGAAATGTTGGTTTGTGGATAGTAAACAATTAGATAAGAGTTTGACAATACCCCAAGAAGGAATTCACTTCGTTGTATGCTGAAAACACAAATCTCCATATTACACCATTCTTGGAAAATGTTGAGGGTGAATCTGTTAGGATTGAAATGACAACCTCACAAGGATGTGAATCCCCCTACTTTTTTTTATAGAGGTGGTACTCCTCTCTTGATTTTCTTGATATTTTTAAATATTCAAAATGTTGGACTTGACAGAAGTCTGTCGCAGTAATTCAAAGAAATAAAAATATTACAATAAAATAAAGGTGAAAATGATTTTGTTTTCTTTTAAAGGAAAGTTCCCGAGAAAGGACCAGAAACTAGACACATTCACACATTTGAAACAAATAAGCAAAATTTCCTCACATCTATCATAGTTTAAGATAGAGATTTTTGATCACATTAAAATACAAAAGAATATGGTCTGCATGCACAAGAGAACTTTAACATAGTAGATACATGAGTAGCTCAAACAAATATAATGATAGTTGAACCTCAAATACTTTATATTATGAAAACATGGTTACAAAGCACATTCGAGATTGTTCTCGAAGTAGTTCTCATGGAATTTCCAAAAATATATAGTTTATTACATATTTTTGAAATTGTAAATGTGTTTGTCTTAAAGAATGGGATTGGGGATCCCTCAGACCATTAAGAAAATAAATGCAAGAAATTATATTTTAGAAAGAGGAAGGTGAGTGGTGGAAAGATCAATAGGACCTAGTAAGAAGAACAAAGGAGTTATAAGTATTCGGTTAAACCTTTCTAGTGAAAGAGGTGGAATAACTGGATGAAAGACTTGATAAATAAAGAAGAATGTGATCAGTGTAAACTTGCTATGATGGTCGCTCATTTATTTAGTTTCTTGTTGATGTCCTTTTATAATTGTCACCAATGGTTACAGGAACTGTCTCAACTGCTTCTTGCTCTTCATGTGTCAGTTTGTTGATATACCTTTTGAACCACTCTTCAATGTAATTTTCCATAGGTGCCACATTGATTTCATGCTGGATTTTAATATTGAAAAGCTCACCCTCCAAGTCACGAAGATCAATGAAAATACCACGTAATATTTCTTCAATATCTTGGTTTTTTACGGAATAATCTAATAGTCAGTTATCTATGGAATCTTCATGATATACAACTATGTCATAGAATTTTTCAATTGATAATCCTTTAAAAATATCAACCTGCTCATCGAACTGTTGTTTTGTTAAGAACAACGAGTTGATGATCAACTTGGGATCTTGGACCTTATTAGTGCTTCTGGCTAGGTCCACCTCCATGAGCCTTTTGAATAGCTCTTCTCTCCGTGTTATGGCTTGGTTGCACGCCTAGACGATGATGTTCAATTTCTTTATTTTCTCTTTCCAACAGGAATTCAACTGCTTGATCTGACTTTGAGAGGGAAGGTCCTCATCTCTTCTCTTAAGCTCTAACATGTTAGTAACTTTAATACCAAAGGGTAACACTTCATCGAGGTAGAATCCTTCTTCATTTTTTTATATCGACATGTAGATATTTAAGGGTGGAATGCGCCCTCAAGCAAAAATAAATCATGTTATTTGAAATTTCCCAAGCTTCTGTAATCAATGTCATTCTTTCCTTGATATTGTTCTCCACATAAACCCTGGATGATGTGAGTAAGTGATGATTCTTTTATTCTAGTTGTGGGCGTGGCAGGTTTGACAATTGCCAAAGGGATGGCAAGGAGTGGAAGAGGCATCAAAGTCTCTTCAAGTTCCCTAATCCTTTCCTTCAACTTTGTATTTTCTACTTGGAGACTACCAATGGAATCATCCAATGCATCACGAGTGGATCTATGGATTCTAGATACCTGGGAAGGCCGCATATTATTTAGGTTAACCTATGAATGAGATTTTCCTTTTTTATTCTTCACATCACTCTTCTCAATAATTGTTTTTTTAGACTCATTGTCAAAGACAACACTCTGAAATACAAATGATTCTTCTTCATCAAATATTTCATTCTCAATCATTTCCAATGAGTGGTTCTAGTGAGCCGTGCCTCTTGAATGGTCAATTTTAGGGAACATCTTCTCAATGTTAGCTTTGAGCTCCATATCCTTGAGGGAGAAGCTATTGATGTCACTTCTGACGTGATGATATTCTTCTTCTTATACATTGTTCTTCCTCTTCTTCCTCATAGGAAGTTTATGGGAGCTTTCATTTTTTCCTGAAGGGGGGTTCTTGTCTCCTCCTTCGCCTGAATTGTTGTTGGTTACCTTATTAGATGGGTGGGTTGTTGGAGCACTGCTCTGAGTTGTTGAAGTATTGGGAGTAATAGTTGGGGACTGTGCACTCTTTTCTCTCATACCTTTTCCTCTATGTTTATACAATTAATTGGTATTGAGTACACTCTCTACGTCACCAACGGTGTGGGTAGGATTACCCAGGTTATTGTCTTCTTCTTCTCTTAGAACGGTATGGAAGAAGGAACTGCTAAAAACCATTGTTAACATATGTTCCACAAAGATTCCATTAGGGTCAAACCTTCTAATATTTCCAACGTACTTGAGATTCAAGTTGTGGAAGTGGCTAGCGAATTCATCAATATTGTTCATCTTTATGAATACAAAATCCCCAACTTTCCAAGGCAATGGAATAAATTGCTTTTTTCTTTTTTCATGAAACAAGTGCAGCCAAAAGTTATATTGCCTTGCAAATTCTGTGGAAAACATTTTGTCAGATATATGGCATGGAAGAAAGGAAGTTTTTTCCTTAGAACCGAAAAATCCTAATGACATTGCAATTCTCCATTTGTTCCAAAGTCCCCTTTCTATCCATGAATTTACTAGCTTAAGAAGATATTCTTGAGTTATCGCATCCAAACAATAACACTTTAAAAACCGAGATGAAGTCGTTGAATACTTCATAAAAATGTAGGGAAGATTTGTGCCTCCATAACACTTGGTACCAAAAGGTCACAGGGTCGAATTCACAATTCACCTTTTTGCATATAGATAATTTAGAAAACTGACAACAATGTGATATCGCAAATACCAAATAAGAAGACATAAATAATTTCTTATCCTTTTCATATTGAGACAATTGGGAAGAGATTTCAATGGAAATCAACTTCCCCAATCGAAAATGGCTTGCTCCTTGACGGTAAAATATAAGTTGTAAAGAATCATGTGAGAAATGCTAGCGGTGTTTTCTTGGCTCGTAATTTTGGTAAATAACCAGAAAATTTCCTAAAATAGTTTTTTGAACAATCTGGCCTGTAGTCTGGTAATATCCTTAGGGATGGAAGTGAGATTCTCGAAGAATTCTGGTAAGAGATCCAAGCCAATGTCATTTTTTTTCAAAAAGTCTCTACAATATTCACCTTTGAAGGTGAGTGTCGACTTTGGGAGTCCCATCGTCTTACATAATAGTTGAGGTGAAATAATATTGGGAGAATGTTCCTGGAGTGGAATTATCCATTGACTTGGTATATATTTCTTGGTGCACCAGGAAACCAATTACTTGCAGTCAAAAACTTTTGGAACACAACCTGCGCACGCAATGTCGGACGTCCAAATTACTTCCTTCTAAGAAGAAGGAGATGCATAGTAAGAGTATGCTCTAGACCACATAAAATTTTGATCTTCTCGTCCAAAGATATTCAAGGTATCTCCACAGAACTATTATCGAGTTGTTGCTTCCATAAGTTGACGAGAGAATTCTTTTTGATCCAGATAATTTTAGAAACCGGTGCTTGAGAGATAATATATAATATTCCGAAAATCATGCTTTAATGTGATTTAATGAGGAATTTCCTCGAGCCCTTCGCCTATTAATGACAATATTTATGGGACTTGCATAATGAGTTATTAGCATTAAACCATACTAAATGTGCATTGAGAAATGTGAAAATATGGCATGGATGGACATGAGCGGAAAAGGATTTGAGATTTTTATGAACTCACCAATCCGGGAACCTGCCAACCCATGAATGGAGAATATTGAAAAAATGGCTAAGTGTTGCGAAGTAGTCGGGCAGACTCAAAAAAGGAGAAATGAGATGCTTGGAAGCTCAGGGAGTCTGGGGGTCAAAATGTAGATCGTGGATATTTTGGATGAAAATTGTATATCACAGAACATGGGGTATGAGATTTCAACCTCGTTAACCCGGGAACCCGCGATCATAGAAACGGTTAAGTATGGGATATTGTGGCAGTCAGGCAAACTCGATATGCGAGAATTCATATTGGAGATGATGATTCAAAATTCCGCCAACCCGGGAACCCTCCGTTTTGAAAAACGACTAAGCATAGAACTAGAAAGGGAGAATAGAAGGGAAAAAAAGGAAAAGGGGAGAAAGGGTAAGTATATAAGAGGGAAAAGAAGGGGGGAAAAGAGGCTGGGAAAATAGAAAATGGGAGGGAAATTTCGAACATGGGAATTGATCTCAACAACATGATCCAACTGTGGGATGATGACCCCCTGTGGGTTGTCAAGAATCCAGAATCTCTTGTGACTATGTGCTTCTACCCCTTGGGATGTGGAGTCAGAATAAGAATATAGAAACTAAAAAATAAAATTATGTACATAGAGAAATAAGAAAGTATTAAGAGAAGAAACATTTGAAATGTTTCCCGTTGATGGGCAACATCAAACTTTTACCCTTCATGTCTTGGAGCATATAGGAGTTAGATTCCAAGATCTTCTCGATGACATATGGTCCAATCAATAGTGCTTCCAACTTTGTATGCATGGATGATTTATCCTTGGCCTTGTTCTAAAGTAACACCAACTATCCTTTATGTAAGTTATTCATAGTTGTGCTCTGATCAAAATATATTTTGACGCCCTGTTGCCTCTGAGAGGTTCGATTCAAGGATTTGCTTTGTTCCTCTTCCAACTTCAGCAAGTGGTTGATTCTCCTATTGATGGGTGAATTGTCTTTTGTATCTTTGGTATTAACCATAGATATTAATGCATTGAGCTCGAGACTAATCAACATTTTCACTTCCTTCCCATACACCAATAGATATGGAGACATCTCAATGCTATCCTTCGTGGTCATTCTACTTGCCCATAATGCACCTGACAACTTCAGATATCAGTTCCTTTGGTTCTTATCAATGGTTTTGTTCAGTATATGCACAAATATTTTTTTTGTGGATTTGGAAAGGCCATTACATTGTGTATAATAATTCAATGATTCCATATTCTCCACAAAAATCCATAAACTTTTACTTGATAAAGATCGAACCATTGTCTGTGATAAATTTATCTAGGACACCAAATATTGACATAATGCTGTCTTTGAGGAATTTAATAAGTTCTTCAGCATAATCCTTATTTAATGCCACCTCTTTTGACCATTTCGTGAAATAATCGGTATTTGTTAGAATGCACATATACACCTTGCTATAATTTGGATTAATCGACCTGACAACATCATGTGCCCATTGGGAAAACAATTGTTCTACCACAATGGGTTGCAAAGGCATCACAATTTTCTTCATTTTTTAAAAAAAATGTTGGCATGAAAAACACTTCCTTATCATGGCATACGAATCTCTGAATATTTATGGCCAATAAAATCCTTCTCTGATTATTTTGTGGGAAGTCACAATAGGTGCAAAATGTCCACCACATATTCCTTCATGGAATTCTCTGATTAGTTCTTGGGCTTGATTTTAATCGACACATATTAGCACTATACCATCATAATTTCTTTTGAAAAGTATGTCAGCAATCAACACATATTGAATCTCCTTCATCTTCAATGTCCTTCACTCCTTGGGATTCATGGTGACAAGAAATTGCTCGGACCTTAAGTAGAATATAATATCTACATACCATTTTGAATCACCTAATGGTTCTCCAACTAATATTGAAATCATCCCATCGATTGAGTCCCCATTCACGATGATATTGCATAAGCCTTTTCCTTTGATTGACTTTAAAGGTTTAATATCGATATCATATTCTTGTATCTTTTCCAACCAATTAGCCCATTTTATTTCTCTCAACTTTTGATTTAGAAGCATCTTTATTGGTGATGAGGGAACATAAGCAATAATATGGGAGTTTAATATATGTGTCTAAAAGTGAGATACTATTTTTACAAGAGCCAAGGCTTGCTTCTCCAGTTCTGAATACCTCAACTCATAATCGTATAGGTTTTTTCTCACAAAACTTATTGGGATTTCTTCTCCTTTGCTATTTTTCTGAGTGAGAATGGATGCAACAATTGTCTCTATAGAAAATAAATAGATAATGAAGTCTCTTTGGAAGTCCATATTGATGAGGACAGGAGAAGTGGTGATTACTCCTTTGATATTGTTGAATTCCTCTTGAGTATTTGTTGTCTATTCAAACTTCTTCTCCTTTTTCAACAACAAATTGATCGGCTTTACGATGCTTGCGTAGTCAGGAACAAATATTCTCACAAATTTGATTTTGACAAAAAATGATTGGACTCCCTGCTTGGATGTCGGGGTGTTGAGAAAATTTATTTCTTTAACTCTTTCTAAATCTATGTAAATCCCTTCCTTGCATAAAATATGGCCCAACAATTTGCCTTGAGTCACAATGAACAAACATTTCTTTGGATTCAGAGAAACGCCATATAATCTACATCTTTCAAAAAAAATTCTTAAATGATGGATATGATCCTCCCTTTTTTTTGAATGAACTGTCAAGTCATCTTGATATTCTTCCATGAAATTTCCTATCAACTAGTTGAATGCATGATCCATGGCCCTTTGGAATGTGGCTCCATCATTCTTCAAACAAAAGGTCATTCTAGCATATGCATATGTCTCCCACAGTGTGATAAATGATGTTTTTGTACTATCTTCCTCGGCCACCAAGACCTGGTTATATCCAAAGAAACCATCCAACATGGACATGCAGGTTGATCCAGTAACTTGTTGTAGAAGAAACTCCATGTTAAGAAAATGAAAATTATCCTTTATGCTTGCTTTGTTAAGGTCTCTGAAATCAACACACATCTGGATTTCCCCGATATTTTTTCTAACAATCACTAGATTTGAAAGCAAGTATGAATGTCTGATGGGATAAATTATCCCTTCCTTCTTCAACTTCTTCAATTAAATTTTTACCAGAGGTTTCATCTTGGGATTCATCATCCTTATTTTTTGTTTCACTGGTTTTGCTTCTTTCCTCAAAGGAATGATGTGCTAGAATATAGTTTTATCGTAGGATTTCAAATCATCATAGGTCCAAGAGAACACATCAATATATTCCTTGAATAAGGAAATATATTGGTCAACCTCTTCACTGGTACAATCAACTTCCAAGTTGACATATTTCGGGGACTTTTTAGTTCCAATATTGACTTTTCTTGTTTCTTGCACTTTTTGAACTAAAACTTCTTCAAGGAGATTCTTGGCATGATAGTATTTTGTAAACAAATATTCATATTGTATACAATATTTTGGGATGGAATACGAGCTATTGAATTCTTCATCATTATCATTTAACAATTTTTTTTCCAGTTGTTCATCGTTCTCAAATACTTGTAAGTACTCGACGTTATTGGGCACAGATGGTCGAAAATATCTTTCTACCTGGAAATAAATTTTTCTTTGGACATTGTCTAGGTTTGATAATGAGGCCGCCAAGGCTAGTGAATCAGCCTTGTGATTCTTGTCTCTTGGAATGAAAGAAATGTTGAAGGAACTGGAAGATTCCATCAACTCATTAACTCTTTTGAAATACAACTTACGTCTTTCCTTTTTGATTGTATACCTCTGGATAACTTGATTGATGACCAACTCTGAGTCTCCAGTTACAATGAGATGTTCTATTTTCCTTTCATGTGCAAGGATCATCCCCTGAATCAAAGATTCATATTTTTCCTTGTTATTTGTGCATGAAAACTCCAGTCTAATAGCACGGGGATGCATAGTATTACTTGGAACCAATATAAAAATTCCAACTATGTTCCCATATTTTGAATAGGCTCCATCGAATGACATCCTCCAGTAGCCTTCAAACAAAAAATCTTAGTTCCCTGTGCCTTGAACTTGCTTTAGGATTTTATTGTGCTCCATGTCTAGGATAACATAGTTTCCAATCCCGACAGATATATAATCTGCCATCAATTCATTTTCCTTATTCTTGAAAGAGAAGGATTTTCTAGGTTCACATGGTACTTTAATCATCGCTCCCTCTTTGCCTGGTAGAATCATACAACTTTCGTCGTTCATTATATATCCATCATTCATGGATGTCCAGTCTCTTCCCAGTACAACTCCGTATGTTGGAGGAAGGTCTACCTGAATAATATTGAAAACTATAATGATATGGGAGGTTGTTGTAATCCAAGCACAAAAATCCTTTATTTATTCATACACTAGCCCTTTTCTAGAATCAATTGCGTATATTCTTTCACCAATTTCATAATACTTAGTGAAATTCATGCCCAACACTTCCATGACCTCTAGTGACATTATATTACTTGCCGCACCAGTGTCAACTAAACAATTATGTATTGCAACGTCATGATCTTCAATCGAGATATAGAAGGGAAGAATTTTTCCTCTCAGCTTGGTAGTTTTCGGGCTCTGGCTTTGTTTTGGACTGGTAACAACAACTTCAACTCTTTCATATGGATCATCCAATAACTTCAAAATATTTTGTGTTTGTTGGGGAATCTTCACTACTTCCATAAATGGAAAAGTTATCCTCAATTTACTTAGGTCCTCCACGACATTATATGTCGTTTGAGTGGAGCTTGATGCCAGGAGTTTACTTTTAGTTCCATTTCCATCCGACGCTTTCTCATTTAACACTTTTTCATTTGTTTTTTCTTTTTCCTTTTCTTTTTCTTTTTCCTTGTCATAGTCTCCTTTGTTTTTCCTAATTTGTACTCATGGTTGGATTTTTGGAGCTCTAACTCTTTGGATCCTAATTGACATATCTTTCTTGGAGAATTTAATGTGTAAAGGGTTCTTTACTTGTGGATGAATGTGGTCAATTATTGAAACTTTCGTATCTTAGTTTTATTTGGTGCATAAGGATTAATGGTGAAATTCTCAAGTCTTATACAAGCCTTCAATATCGATCCATTTGAGGGGTAAGTATACCACTTGGAAGAAAGATGTTCTAGGGTTTCTCCTTCCTTCTTCCTTTGTTTCTTTAGTGATTATTTGGTACCTTTCTTTGATCTTCCTTTTGGTTCCCAAGAAAGAAGTATTAAGTAAATTGACATAATCATAGTTGATCTAGTTGGTGAGGGTTTTCCCATGAAGTTTCCCTTATTTATAGACCTTGATATTCATTATTTATCTTGATTGGGTGAGGGATTACTCTTCTTCTTGGTTTTAATCTCAAAATCCCGATCCTTGAAGGTGTTGATCCACATTCTTTGATCAACATTAGTACATATGCGCCCATCCTTAGTATTTTTCCTTTATTTTTCTTTTATTTTCAAATATCCCTTAATTAATTATTTTCTTCTTTCAAATGTGGGTTGCGGGTCATATTTCTATAAAATTACTAGGTCCACACACTCGCAAACCCATGTACCAATACTTAGTCATTTTTCTTCTTTTGAAATCCCAACACTTAGTCATTTTTCAAGTAATGTGAAAGTCCCATTGCAGGAGGCAAACATGTTATTGACCTGTAACTCCCCATGTCCCATGACCCGTAGTCATGCAACACTCAAAACGACCCATTTATCTCCGTGTTCTCCAAAATGCACTTTCTACCTTTTCATACTTATCTGTTTTCTTGGTGGATGCAAGACAACCGTCTATTCCACTTACCTTTTTCCCATGTCTCATGTCCTGTGACCCATAGTCCCTCATTCTACAGAATGACCCTCTTACTTTCATAACTTGCATAATAAAATTTTCCAATACTTAGTCTATTTTTCAATTGCGGATGCGAGAGTCCTCCCCTTCCACCATTTTCATATCATCATGTCTTGTGTCCCGCACCCGCAATACCACCTTCACTATAATGCACTTTACATTCCTCTTTTTTCACCTCCACACTTAACTAATTTTCCATCTTCCACGACATCACATCACCATTTCTTGGTTGCATTTACTTCCCCCACCACTTGTGTGAACATAATGGTGTTATTAAAGTGATGAAGATTTCATAAATCCTTGTAGTAAATTCAAAATCTTGTTATGAAGGATGAAAAATTTGAAATAAGAGATACGGTGATTAATCATCAAGGAAAATACATGGTTAATTAAATAAGAAACTAATATTCCAAGATGTAAAACTTTATATCAATAGTAGCACCACCTATTGGTAAGAATAGAAAGCAGTGTAAATAATGTCAATTAGGAGAAAATATATGTGGTGTGGATATATGCTAAATACTCTCAGACGTGAAGATGAAGAGTTCTAGTGGTCACAAGATTACATGTATTACAAGGACCTCCCTTCTTCTAAGAAGAAAAAAAAAGAAGTCTAGACCTCAAGCATAGTTTTGGCTGGCTGTGTTATGGAGGTGACAGGTTTCAAAGAGTTATTTCAATGGTATGCAAACAAATTTGATTTGGAGAGAAGATTAATTTAGGTTCAAGGACAAAAACCTATCTCCTTAGCTCCTTCAGTGTTCAAAAGAATGTTACAACTCTCGAATCCTACCAAGTAGTTTAAAATTGAAGAATCCAACAAATTTCTTAAAGAACATAGAGGAGGAGGAGAGCACCTCAAGAAGCATTTGGTCGACCCAAGGAATAATGAAAATTCTTCTAAGATTGAGGTAAGTTCCTTAAAGTATCCCTACAAGGAATTTCCTTAGTTGTTTTCTCGCATGATTGTTTTGGAATCCATGACCTCTGCCAAGAAATATCATTTATATCCCCCCCTTCGTTGTGCATGAATATTCCCTCATTGGTTGGGGTCACATTATTTCTAATGAACTCTCATTTCAATTGGGTGGTCTGAAAAGGACCCAGAAATTTTACATGACAACTTATTTAATATTCACCATAGTTTACTGGCATGTTTTCAAATATTTGTTGAGGGAAAGAAGTGTCGACTCCAAGTTGGAACCATTCTGTGTCTATTATCCAACCTTATGGAGGCACAAGGCTCAATATTATTTTTACACTATTCATAATATTTCATCTCTGAATTTAAAAAATTGATCTTCGTCCCTAACATGTCAATATTTCACCTGAAGATCCCACCTTTCTCTCAAAGAAAGGAGTTTTTGAAACCACTGAAGATTTTAGCAATTCATCCCAGTTCCCTGGAAAGTCAGAGAAGTTCTTTTCAAGCACATCTCCCATTTCAATGAACTTGTAGGTCAATCTAATCAAATTGGTATGAATGAAGAAAAATGTGTTGAGGGTTTCTATCCTGATTATTTATTTATTGCACATACGACCTTAGTAAGTTATTCCTCTTATTTTACCAAGATTGACGAGTTTAAAGAAAGAAGTGGGGATAATTCAAATCTTCCCGATACCTTAGTAAATAAATATCTTAATGATATGAAAGAACTATCCATCTCTAATGAATGTTATCGACAACAAGGCATAGAAGTAACAAATAAAAACCTTAGTTCTCCTACTGTGTCTTAAAGAAGTGCCCCAGTAAGAACAAAACCAAGAAGAAATCATTTGGAAATAAGGAAAAAAACTACCAAAAAATTAGATGATGGAAGTGACAAGGAACCAACAAAGAAAAATCTTGAAAAATCCCATGTTGTACACACCTCTGCTAAAAGGAAAGGAGAGACACAAAAAACATGGTTAGAAATACCTGAAATTCAATAAATTCCATGGTAAATGGATGTAGATAAGATAAGTGAAGAACCAAACTGGTATAAATAATGACTGTCAGAAACTAAAGAAATTTACGAAGCCCTCATCACTCATGAACCAAAAATATTTGAAGAGGATTATATGGCACTTCACCATGCAGACTACAACAGAAACTCTAAAAAATTGTTAATTGAAAAAGTAAACATGAAAAATGAGAAAATGTTTGATAAGTGGAAATTGAAAATTGGTTTCCATGGGGTTTCACCTTCAAATATCATATAGTTTCATGAGGGAACCTGAGAGGTATTGAAGGAATCTAATAGTAACATAGAGAAAGAAAAATTAATTTTAAAGGAAAAAATAAAGGAATTAGAGGCAAATCTGATTCCAAAACCCTTGTTTTCTTAGCCATTAAACATAATTCAACCAAAACTTACCTTCGAATATATCCTAGAAAGTAGCAACAAGTGGAAAGGTTCATCTAGTTTGTTGTTAGCAATAAAAAAGTATGTTGGATATGGGATACAAAAAAGAAGATATTTAATCCAAGAAATATGGGAGCTTGCACAAAGCTCCACCAACTTTGCAACAAGGATTACTCATTTCAAAGAATATCTCCAAAAGGATATGGAAAATGATGAAGGTTTTACAAAGATGTTGTGGGAATATTTTCGACTAAATTTTCAAGTTTAAGTGATATCCACATAAGAGAAAAAAACCTTCCTTCTAATATCTGGATGAAACAAATTAATGCATGTTGGTTGAAAATAATAAAATGTTTAAGAGAAATGATAAATGAACTAGATGATGTGAAGAGTAAAAGAGGTGACCTTTTTGTTTTTCTCCCCAAAACTTCCCATCAAAATTCTCTTACTAAAGAAGATTTTAGTGGGTTTCCCCTATTCAAATTTTTGCAATGTACTATATCACTACATATTTGTCTTGATACTAACATAGGAAACTATTATTTTGCTAATACAGTCTAAATAATATCCCTGTAAGTAATGATGATCATCTAAGGTTTTGATTTTTTTTCTTGTTTTTTGATTCTCACTTATCTGAAAAGATCAAATTCATCGTCATACTCAACCACAAGGTAATCCTTCACTGATATAATAATGCTTGGAAGCCATCAGTTTTCTTCTAGCCAAGAAAACACTCTTTAGACTTAAATATATCAACTATTTTAATGCATATTCCGATAGAACTTTCTCGATAGTAATGCCAGGAAGATATATGTCAAAATCATTTCTATCGAAGTACCCTTCACACTCATAAAATTATACTTCGAAAAAGTCCCTTCCGATAATCCTTTTCTTTCTGATACATACATTCATGATAAATCTTAAAGAACTCATTTTTTCTACATGTCAGTTGGTTGTTGGTTTATAAAGCTTATCTGAATAATAGGAGTTTAAAACCTAAGTGGGTCCCTTGCAAAACTAATCCCAGAGCATGGAAATCATTGATTGATTCACTAATCTCTTTCCCTACAACCTCTAACCTCCCCTTGAACACAACATTTTAAATGGGAACAACTCTCGAGGCATGAATATCCTTTGATACCTTATTATTGGAGTCAAAATATTTCTTAACTTTCCCTCTCTGATGATATAATGTCCTAACCATAATAATGGAGGGCCTATCTTCAGAGTCATTGTTTAATGTTTACCTTACTCTTTGATAATAACCCTTCCAATATTCCACGAAGGAAATAAATGAACAAATCCTTGACATATTATCCTCAGCACACATCTCAATTAAAATAATTTTTTTTTCTTTGATACCCTCCCCATAAAAACAAAGAAGGATTAGGGATTTTTACCTCTCTTATGACCACCCATTCCAATAACACTATCATACTTCTTCAAATCTGACCATTAACTTCTATGCCTCTGATACATGAATCCGAGCGAATTGTACCTCCAAATGCATTAATGGTGAAATGGCATTATGTCTGCAAATAAATTGTCGCACACTCAACATTAATTTCTCGAGTTAGGGTAATTTGTAGCTCCACAATAACTCCAAAACCCAAAACCCTAATTAATTCATTATTTACTTCTGTGAACTCATTAAAAAACTATGCTCTACATACATAGATCATGGGATAGCTCTAATCCTTGACCCCATTTCAAGAGATATAGGTAAGGAACCATTTTAATTTCTGTATCAAAACATTGTTATATATGTTTTATAAACTTATGTTTGTTTCTCTTGTCACAAGACATATCATCTATACTATAACACACCCAACCCCCTATTTATCTTTTTATGGAATCGAGCATTTAAATTTCATTCCCTTAATTAATATTAGAAATACCTTTCGATAGTGCCATATTCTTATGCTCGTCAAGAGCTTTCCAACAATTGTCACCATGCTCAAAACCGATCCTTGGATCAAAGGTTATGGCCTTCTAAATTTTCTTAGGCCTTTATTGGATAAAATCCACCTCAGTGCCACATGGAATCCACATGTCTCTTTGTCTCCCACGCCATCCATTGTGGCTCTCACTCGGAGTCTGGAGTGGCACTTTCCACCTGGTCCATCAGATCCTCCATATCAACGACTTGGATTTCTCGGAGCTTTCCTTTTCCATCAGGGTTCTTCTCCATCTGAGTCACATTTCACCCAAAATGATACACCCTGACCAACATGTACTCCAACAGATCAAACAATTCCTGGAGTCAAGGATCCAATGAATCCAATTATGTCGAAGTCTCAATATTTCCTATAGTTTAACGAACCTCTCGCACTCACCCTGAGCTCAAATTAGGTGGGGTCTACATAGATCTATGGGTGAGAATGAATCTCACCTCCTCCCATATTGACGATCTAGGTTACATCTTAAAAATTCCTCATCGGAGTGTGTCTAGGTATACCACTCCAATTAACACATAGTGATGGATGGCTCAGGTATCCTCTTGGAGATTCTCTTGTCTCATCATATCAATGGTCAGGATTTCATCACGGATATCCTCCCTCAGAGTGAAAATCCATGACCCATCTCGCGAAGTGCCTAGCGATGGATGGTCAGGATATCTCCTCAGAAATTCCCCGTCCCCAACAAATCAATAGTGTAAATTAAACCTTGAATCTCCTCCATCAGAGTATGTCTTTCTAACTTACTTTGATTTATACCTAGTGATGAATGGTTAGGATTTCTTCATGGAGATCTATGACAAGGATAAAGACACCTGTCCTCACGTACAAGACCAATGAGGCTTGTTCTTGGTATGTTATGTATGTTTTTAAATTAACATGTGGCTACCTCTCTACACGTTGTATGCCACCTGTTTGAACACATGGCCCTACAACTTGGTCGTGACACATGCCACTCATAATTCGATACAACGTCCAGCTTAAAAACCCAATTCTACATGACACATGGAACCATACTCGCATGACACTTGGACCAACCTCAATATGCCATGTGGTTTAAAAAAAATGTAACGCATCATTGTTAGGCGAACGATCCTTCCCAATTCATAAGTGTATAGCTCAGAACTGACGGCTAAGATCTGATCTAGGGTTCAGATACCCTCTCAAAGTCCTTCCCGTCAGAGTCTCGTCTACTTAGGATTCTAAGATGACTTCGATGGTATATACTTAGATGGATCCAATGTTTCTCGGAGTCTAGAATAAACAATTCAAATCATGTTGGAGTCTCCATCTACTCGTCATTTACCTCTGCTCCAACATTTTCTCCCTTTGCATTCATTGGGACCAATAGAGATCAATGCAAATTGATATTTACTCTCACCTATTCAACGATCGACGGTTGAGATTTACTCTCTCATATTCAATGATCAATGGCTCTCGTTGATGTTTGGAGTATCTTCTTTGGAGTCCCCTTCCCACCAAGGTTTCCACTCACTATGAATATCCCTTTCCAATGAATGGTGGAGATATATCCATCTACAAATCCCATGGTTGACAATGAAGGAGACCTTCCAAGTGACCAGGAGGGCCCTGCTACTAATCAATGACTGTGGTTAATCCTTTATGTTGATAAACAAATAGGATCAATTCTTTCCCTCTCTCGATCTACAACCCAGATCTCCCTCGAAGCTCTTCCCATAATATTATTTTCCATCTAAGACACTCTGATAGCACCCGTCTGATGGACGGTGGAAATATTATTGCACTTGAATTTGATGGTCGAAAAATGAGGTGCATATTCAAAGTCCTGAACTCGAAAAGGGCCCACCCCCATATCCTTCGACCAATTACAAGGTGCTACATAACATCCTCAGTTACGTAGATACTCTCTGTCAGTGTGACATTAGCACAACATCACCTTCCACTTAACCTCATTTATACATGACTATATGAATATCTTTAGTTGAGAATTGATCTCACCTCCTACTCCGATTAACGATCTAGATTTTCCCTCGAGCCTTTCCCATCAGAGTGCTCTAACTTCGGGGTTCTAGGTTTATTCTAATTGTATCCTCCGACCAATGATTTGGATCTTTCGACCATTTGACCCTCCAACATATTGACGGTTGTCATTAACCTAGGTTTAAAACATGGGTTCTCCTTCAATTTAACAATATCACTCATAACATAAACTATCAAGGGTTTTCTTTCAAGGTTTTTCTACAATTTTCTGGGTCTTAAGGGATTCTCACCTAAGGCAATTCTCTTTTCATTGTTTGGGTGATGGTTTTCATCCTGCAAAATTTCCATTTCACTAGTAGAGGGTTTCACATGCTCAATATCGTTTGATTGCACGGGGAGCTTCCCTTAGGCATTGAGGTATTTATATACCCATCTCAAGGTACCCTTGAATATCCTCCCAATGTGATTTATTTATGGCTTGTGAGATTTACCATTCGAGGAAATGTAGGTTTTAGTAATATCCTTACAGTTAATCTTTCTCACATTTATGAGATAAATCAATCATTTTTTTCTTCTTACTCATTGGTCCCTACTTAAAATCACACATGGATTGTGATTACTCTAGTATTCCTACCTACGCTTTTTTCAACATGAACACAGGTGCATAATAAAATGGATTCCTTTCAGTTTATATAGGAATATCTACTCATTGAAAAAATCATTCATAGATATTAATCCTTCATGTTGTTTTATCATTGTTCAATTACTCAGACTTGCAGTAAATCAACTAATCTATTCATCAGACCAACTTATACTTACCATATTACAGATACAAGTATTCATTCCTAACTCATAGATCCATTACACGGGGTATATATTTACTTATCTATTACAATTGGTGACCAACCAACTGACTGTGGGTATCCACCTTTCCACCCAACCATAGGCTCTGCACGCTTAGTATCTTCGGCTGTAGGCCACCCCCGTGCCAGGCCATGATACCACTAGGGAATTCTCTCGCACATTCCTTTCCTAGATCAACCTCTTGAGGTTTTTTAGATTCTTTCCCCACATCAAGATCACGACCTCTCAGCTTGGATCGATACTTCTGAGCACCCCCCTCCTGCATGCATTCCTGGATTATTTTATTCTACCTTCTCCTCGTTTGTATCTTGCGCGAAATATCCTGAGGAATCTTCTCGACATGTCCTCCCTTTCTTGTGTCAGAAGGAATCATGGGGTCAATCTAGAAAAATGGGTTTGAAGTACCATCCCCTCCATTAGATCTCCATACATGTATTCATTGAGGAAGGTTGGTTGTTCAACTACCAACCTCTTCTCATTAACTATTTTCCTTCATCTACAAGATAAATGAATTTTTATTGTTTCCTCTATATCTTTCACCAATGTGGTTTTGGGCACTCACTACACACAAATCTCCTCTCCATGTTCCCTCGCTCTCTTCCTCTAGTGGTATCATGGCTTGTACTCAAGGATTCACCCCCACAATCAGTTGTTGGTATTCTCAATTGATCATAAATACATTTACATTTCCTACATGCCATAGCATGGAAATTATTAATTACAATTAATTACATATAATCAAAGGTTTAGAGAGGGGGTGTTATAATACCCTCCCCCTTCAAAGGAACAACATCCTTAGTGTTCTTTCTCAGTTACACCTATCATGCCTTCTCTTCCATTTGTCTCAGCAAGGTTATTCCCCTTCTTGGTATGTTCTTTTCCAGACTCTTACTATTTAACTCATGCCTACAATAATTTCCAATGACAAACATATTAACCTCAATCTATTTGAAAACATTATTGTTGTCCATAATTAAGGAGGAAATTTACAATTAGAAAAATACTCATCTGTGCAATTTATGGATTTGTATCCATATGGTTGTCATACTTAATTGGTTCATTGTCTTTCCTTGGCACACCCCTTGTGTGCATGATCATAATTAACATATTACAAGAATTATTGAAGTCCTCTCTTCCTTGCGGTCTCTCACCCTCCAGACCCTAGCTTAGGCATCCCCTTCTCTGCTATACAGTCCCTCAAGTGATCCATCTTGCCTAACTAAGGATTTCCCACATAAGAATAATTTTAGAGGATTCCTCGAGTCTTATAGCCAAGGTGTCCCTCTATCTTTCTCTATCGAGGTGTCCCTCTGGCCCATGTTACCACACACAACATTATTTATGGTGATCATAGCATATCGCAGGATTATTGTATCACATGGTAGCCTTTACATGTTTTCCCATCTTGAAAACCATCATTTGTCCTCCCCAGGAAGATTTTTAATCTCTTACTTGAATCTCATGCATACAGTGATTCATGAGATATTATCATTTTTTGATGAAAATTTCCCTCAAATCTGTTAGCCATATTTTCCCATTTCATATTTCTATTTTTAGATCTGTTTCATACAAGAACTAGATTTCATAAGCCTGAGAATTCTTTCTCAGGGAAGTTTGGCTCTTTTGCAACCAACATGAATTGGTCTTCTCTATGGGCTTACAATACTACCATATCCAAGATCCTCTTATTCCTGCACTTCATCCTTCACTCAGCCAAAAAAATAGTTTGTTGCTATGCACATTATATTTTCATTGCATACTTGCAGTGACATAACAAATAGTTTCAGAATTGTGAATAATAAAAATTACATCACGATTTATCTATTCAATGATAAATACAATAAAAGGAAATACCATTCCTTTCACATGCATTATTTCATCCTACCAACCTTTCAAAATACAATTAAAATATTATATGACTTTAATCAATGTGCCAATTCCCCAAGGCCACATTCCTACACAATGCACCCTTGCATTGTTTTCAGATTACCATACTCAATGTCAAGCACTTTTGTCATGGTGTACTGGGACTCATCCAACCTATCACTAAATGTCTCCTTTATCCATTCTCCCATTTACAATAGAACTGTGTTTCTTATTGCAAGATGATCATAGCCTCCAATCAACATGCATAAAACTCATAGTTTCACTCAAATGCATTTAAGCATTCTTTCTTTGTTGACATTCAGGCTGCCAAAGTCCATGGCCACCTAGGTTTTCCTCTCTTTATTATTTCATAGTTATGGTAGGATATTAGAAGGTCCTCTTTCCATGATGGGCAGTCCATTACCCACCTATTCTTTCAAGCATGACCTTCCTCAATGCATTAACAAAGAGAATTGTAGTTCCCAATTACTCATGATTTATCAAGGTGTTCATGTCACATTCGTTCATGAATTTCTTGCAAGGATATAAATCATCCTTGGTTTCCAGTACACTTCTGATTTTACCTTATCAACGGTTTTCCAGGGAACTCATAGGTTCCTTTATTAATCAACAACAAACTTCTTGCATTTACCATTGTATGTGTTTAATCACCCTTTGCAGAGGTGATGCAGGAGCATTGCCTTCAAAGTCAAAACACAAGCATGGAAGAAAAGAAATGACATCTCAGCATGACAGAGTTCACATTAGAAATTAACTTAGAATTAAATCGATTTGTTGAGATATTTTTGAAAGAAACATTTTTAAATATGTCGTGTTTGTAAACTCATGAAGGACTGTAAGGGATTGCAGATATTGAGTGTTGACTCTTATCTAGAAATAACTATTATTTATTGTAATAGGACAGATTAGGTAACCACTAAGAGTTTGATAGGATAGGTTACAGACAGGATGACGAGAGCTCATGGAGCCAGTCCTTAGATAGTTTATTTTTTGCATTGTAATAGATCAAAATGTATGAGTATTGTAAGAGATCAGAGGGATCAATATAACATAGTAGAGTAGAAGAAACACTATGTAATTTGTTTTCATGAATGAATAGAACAGGCATAATTGTCCCAAATCCTTGGAATTTGTTCATTTGATGTATGGATGAATGAATGTTATATTCTCTGTGTGTGATTTATTCCATTTTCGTTCATGTATGATTGTTCGAGTGGTTGATTGTATGAGTTTGTGATGAAACTGGATCAGTTTCAATTGTTTCTCTTCTGACACTGGTATGCCAAGTGTGCATCTCGAACGCAAGGAGTGCATTGAATGGGTCTAGGAGTGACTCAGAGAAATTCAGAGAGAACAAAGGAAACTTAGACCAGTTGCAAGGTGTGCACAACATCAAGAAGCGACCAAGCGTCGAATAACCTAGAACAGAGAACGCCAGGTGGGCGAGAAGAATTTCTTTTCAAGAAATCCTTCAAACTAATTTATCAAAATCCCGATAACACAAGGTGTGCGTGGGAATTCTAAATCCACTTAAGGACAAAGATCAGAAGGGATAACACTTTCACAACTGTTAACAAGATCCAAGAGTTGGAGTCAAAGGAGGAGCAAATGTTTGAAACCTTTGAACACTTAGAAAATCTTCTAAGTCACAAAGAACTCAGAAGCTCAGGAGGAGGAGCGACAGTGGCCGTTGGATCACTATGAAAAATATCAATAACTGTTTGATCAGAGTGAAGTACACGAGCCTTAGCACTTTGCACATAAAGGAGAGAGAAAACTCACAAGAGTTGAGAACCGAGATTTTCGGAGATCGAATAGCCAGAGATCTGAAATATAATCTCAGCCACCCAATCAACAGGAACATATATGAACCGTTATATTGGTCAAGGAAAACTCCAAGCGTCGGATCACCTAATTAAATCTGATCCATCAGATACCATGAGTCCGAGAGGAGGCGAGTTTGAAATTTGATATTTCCTAAGAATGGAGAGTCGAAAGGCCAGAGAGAACCTGGACCATTGGATCTAGGAGGACACGTGTCAACAGGTCAAAAGATCCAGAGGAAGGCAAAGGTCAAAGTTTTGGAACACCCGAATTCCAAAGAGTCGAGAGTCATCGATCTATAAGTGGACACCTGTCAATAGATCGTGAGCTCCAGGAAAGTTGAAGTGAGTTTTCATTTTGAGATATGATATTGTCGAAGTGTGAAGACCCGAAGTTAAATCTAGGTCATGAGATCTAAGGGCGACATAGCGTGAATCCATGAACTCCGGGTAAGGTCTCGAAGTGGTTCATAGTCATTGTATTCAGAGGAGACATGACACACATCTATGAGATCCAGGTAAAGACCCGAAGAAAAACTTTATCTTTAATTCAGGATTACACACATCAATGGATCATAGATTCTGGGTAGAAACCATTGGGAAAAACAAGTTTGAGATTTGAGATCTCAGAAGTCCCGAGACCCGAAGGAGATCTCGACCATCAATCGAGAAGAGGGTCACAGGATCGTTGATCTAAGTTTAAAGTTCAAACATTCGAAGTGGGAGTAGAACCATTGATCGAGCAGGACAGGTGTTCGCAGATCATGATTTCTGGAAGATTTGAGGACGGAAGAAAGTTTGGTTTGAGATTTGAAAACCCCGAAGTCTGGAATTGTGAAGGAGATCTCAGTCATTGATTGACGGAGGGGAAGATCTATTCCGTAGATTCGAAAGGCGTAGATCTGAACCTTTGATTCAAACATTATCGTCAATATCATGAGATCGACGATCCCGTAGCATTGCGGGAATAACAGTTGCACGGAGTTTAAAATATCGAGGGTGGGCCACAATCCAAATTGTGGTTTCGTCAGGAGGACACGTGGAGGATTGAGGAGGATTGCGGGCCCAAAATTAGTTTGACTTAAAACCACTTGTAGTCGTGCCTGCAATCGCGTGGTCATCACCGAGGTCACATCAAGAGGGGGCTTATCATAAAAAAGGAGCTAACGCTCGACACTCTGAGCTTTCGTAGGAGAGCGAAAGGGAGGGTTGTGAGTGCCATTAAAACCTACAACAAGAAGCCAAAAATTCCCGTGTTTAGTCACAGAAGGAAACCATTAAGGTTTTAGAGAGTCACTCGACTCTAGAATAGGAGATCCAAGACTAGGAGGTCACGCAGCCCTACATGAGAGCAGGGGGGGATGCATTAGGTGGTATTAGAGCTGATTTTGAGTTTGTTTGTAGACATAAGACAAAAGGATAAAGGAGGTAAATTGATATCATTTGTGGTATAAGAATTTTATTTTTGTTTGTAGGTGACGTAGTGAAATCATGCCACCTAGAAGGCGTAGAGAGAATGCA
>ML776654.1:407362-441876 GCA_009831015.1 Picea engelmannii | reverse complement strand
TGGTTATGCCATTTGGCTTAATGAATACCCTGAGTACTTTTATGAGGTTGATGAATGAAATTATGAAAGATTTCATTGGCAAGTTCATGGTTGTATATCTAGACGATATACTGATCTTTAGCAGGACTAAAGAGGAGCATCTGAGGCACCTAATGCTAGTAATGAGGAGGCTACAACAGGAGATGTTGTTGATCAATTTGAAGAATTCCTCTTTTATGAAGACATAAATCATTTATTTGGGTTTCATGATCTCTTCAAACATTGAACTGAAGATGGATCCAGAGAGAATAGCCGTCACCAAGAAGCATGTTTGAGGTAAGGAGCTTTCATGGTTTAGCAAGTTTTTATAGAAAGTTCATTAGAGACTTCAGTGGGATTTGTGCACCCATGATTGATATAGTAAAGAAGTGACACAAGTATTTTAAATGGATAGAGGAGGCCGAAAAGAGATTCAATATACTAAAGGAGAAGATAATAGAATGACCAAGATGTGATGCAAGTGGAGTTGCAATAGGAGCAATTCTGAGTCAGGACAATTGACCTGTTGCCTATTTCAGCAAGAAGATGAATGAGACTAAGAGGAAATACTCCTGATATGACAAGGAGTTCTATGACATAATTCAAGCATTGAAGAAATGGAGACATTATCTTGTCTCGCAGGAGTTTGTCTTGTATTGTGATAACCAAGATTTACAATTCATAACCCGACAAGAAAAACTGAACCAGAGGCATGCAAAATGGGTTGAATTTTTGCAAAATTTTACTTTTGTCATAAAACATATTGTTGGTAATGCTAACAAGGCTGCTGATGCATTAAGAAGTAGGTGTTTGATCATGCAGGAATTCCAGGTGAAGACCTTGGGGTTTGAACACCTTAAGGACATGTATCGTGATGATGTAGACTTCAAGGAGGCATATGAAGCATGTACAAGCCCTGTACTGAGAGATAGAAGTCAGTGGACATAGTATATGGTTAAGGAAGGATTGTTGTTCAGAGGAAATCAATTGTGCATACCAAGATGCTCAATGAGAGACAATCTTTTGAAGGAGAAGCATAGAGGAGGATTGGCTGGACATTTTGGCCATGATAAAATGTTTTCACAGTTGAGCAGTTCATACTATTGGCCAGGTATGAGAACATAAGTGATAAAGTTTGTGAACGGATGTAGAATCTGCCAACATACTAAAGGGAAAAGAAAGAACACTGGATTATATCAACCATTGCCAATACTAGAGAGGCCTTGGGATGCAATAAGCATGGATTTTGTGTTGGGATTGTCGAGAACACAAAGGGGATTCGATTCCATATTTGTGTTTGTGGATGGGTTTTCAAAGATGGCACATTTCATCCCATGCCAAAAGACCAATGATGCAACACATGTTGCAAATCTGTTTTTCAGAGAAGTTGTGAGACTTCACGGCCTACCCAGGAGCATTGTCTCAGACAGAGACACAAAATTTTTGGTCACTTTTGGAGGACGTTGTGGAAGAAGATGGGGAATTTTTTTTCCTTCAGCTCAGCTTATCACCCTCAGACATATGGTCAGACTAAGGTGGTAAATAGAAGTTTGGGGAACTTATTGAGAAGTTTGGTTATTGAACACCATAACCAGTGGGATCAGATTCTTCCACAAGCAGAATTTGCATACAATGACTCACCAAATAGGAGCACTGGAAGGAGTCCATTCCAAATACTCTATGGAATGCAACCTAGGGGAGTGTCTAAGTTGAGAGACTTGGAACAGGGAGAGATCAGAAGTGTTGGAGCAGAGGATTTTGCTGATGAGATGTAGAAACTCCATGGCTAGATCAGAAAACAATTGCAGAATTCCAATTAGAAATACAAGCACAGAGTTGATAAACATCACAAGGAACTTAAATTTGAAATGGGGGATCAGGTTTTAGCACATCTCAGGAAGGAAAGGTTCCCTAGGGGAACATATAACAAATTGAAGATGAAGAAGATAGGACCCTGTAAGATCTTGAGGAAGTTTGATGCAAACGCCTATGAGAATGAGCTACCAAATGGTGTGGGCATTTCACCCATATTCAATGTCTCAGACCTATATCCTTACAAGAAAGATGACACAGAAGGGTCAGAAGATCAAGGGAAGATTCAGTGGGAGAAACATATGCCTGTGGAAGAAAAGTCGCTGATGGAGAAGATTGTGGATCAGAGGATTAGCAAGAAGACCAAGAGGAAGACTTATTTTGAGTATCTGGTCAAATGGAAGGGACACCCAATAGAATATGTTAGTTGGGAAAATGAAGCTGCTATCCAGAAGTAGGGAAAATCAATAGAGGAGTTCATGGACAAGAGTCCATGAATTTTTGTCAAGGGGAGTATGATGCAGGAGCATCGTTGTCCAATGCGTAGAGGTGGGACCATTAAACATGTGTGAGTTCTTCCAGAACTTCAGCGTGGGTAGTTACAACCGATTTTAGAATCCACCTCCACTCAGTGCCAGAATTCACCTTTGGAGGCATGCTTGAACTGGTGCCAAATTTTACCCTTTGGAGAAAGTTTTTGAAATTGTAAATAGAGCAGGAGTTTCCACTTCGGCTCTGGAAAGCGACTGAACTAAGATAGCGTAGGATGAAATTTAGAGTAGGAAAGTAGCTAGGGGAAACCCTAGAAACATTTTTGAGTTATGTAGAAGTTTGTACACCTAGTTAGGGAGAGCGACAATACAGAGAGAGCTGGGATGTAGAGAGAGATTAGCTATAAGAGAGAACTGCGAGTTAGCAAGAGATCTCAATGCGTTTTGAGTTATTGTAATTTTGAATGTATTCTGTAGCCATTGGGCACTTTTGAATATAACAAAATGGAAAATTGATCCAAATGTATGGTGTGTGGAATGTGTACATTTTCCTATAATTTATGTTTGTATGAAAAAGTGGATAAACCTATGAGTTTTCCAGTTTCAATTGTTTCTATTCATTGGAAGCTCTACAAGGTGTGCATCGAGTGAGGAGAGAACACCAGGAGATCAAGAGGAATTTCTCTGTGAGAAATCTCTTGGATCCGAGTTATCGAAATCCCTTAGACGCAAGGAGTGTGCGGGAATTCGGGGCCTACACAAGGCAAATCTCAGGAGGGATAATGCTTCAGAAAGTGTTATCGGGATCCAGGAACTCATCCCCTGGAAAGAGAGAAGGCTGAGCCTTCGAAGACTTAGAAAATATCTAAGTCTGAAGCAAGTAAAAGCTCAGAAGGAAGAACGTCGTCGAGCATTGGATCTTGGTGGAGAATCCCACAGACCGTCTGATTTGAAGTAGGAGCACATACTTTAACACTGTGTAGATCCAGGAGAGGAGATCTCGAAGATCTGAATGGATGATGGAGAACTCGAGGAGAGTCACAAAATACCACAAGCCATTGGATCAAGTGGATATATGAGGAGGTCAATGACGGGAAGAGATCTGACTATGGATCTAGAGGGCGTTGTGAGCCGTTGATCAAGCGCCTCAAGCTTTCGACATTTCGACACTTCGGTATTTTGACAACCGAGAATCCCAAGGAGCAGGGATATCCCTTGTACTCTAATTTCATGAAACGAGAAATGTTGAAACAAGTGTGGCCATCCATCTAAGAGAGATCTGAGCCGTAGATCTTGGGTCATCGAGATTTTGGTATTTTGGCACTTCGGCAACTGGGAATCCCAAGGGACAGAGATATCCCTTGCACTTAGATTTCACGAAACATGAAATCCCGAAGGAGTAGGCATTGACATATTTCGGCATTTCGGTAATCGAGGATTCCAAGGAGTAGAGATATCCCCTGCACTCTTGTTTCGCAAAACGTGAAAACCCAAAGGAATAGGTGCTAGGGCACTTCGGCATTTTGACAATTGGGGGTTCGAAGGAAAAGGGAGTGGGACGCTCACATCGCGATTCCCCAAATCACGAAACCTCAAAAGCGTTTGGAGGAATAGCACGAGCCAGAGCCGTTAAGTCATTTTCGACATTTCGGCAACCAGGAGTTCAAGACTGAAGGAGTTGGGAGACAGAGGGTCTTGACTCGCCAAATCGTGAAACCCCAAAATGTGAAAGGAGGGTTGTTTAGGCCTTGGGTCATAGCCTGAGGTCACCAGATAAGAAGGGACTTGTGTGTTCATTTGAAGGGTTCCAGTTTGGAATCAGAAGAGCCATTTTGGCTTTGGAATCAAAAGATCCTGATCGAGAGGTCGTGCAGCCCTTAGGAGGGATAGGGGGTCTGCATCAGGATATAAGATATGGGATCCTTCATCAAGGAAACAATTGTACATTTGAGGTGTGGTATTTAGGGAAGTTGGAGGTAAGTCCGAACTTGAGGAAATTGTTCAGATCGAGAATAATCCTGATACGGTGTGATTTGAAATGAGGAAAAAAGAAGATGATTTGGATGAGTCGACTAAATCAAAGGAAGAGGTGGAACAACATACTCTGGTAGTAAGGAGCTCAGAAAGAGTAATAAAATGAATCGAAAGGTATAATCCTCCCGAATTTCGTTCCACATCCGTGTTGAATTCCATCGATGATGAGCCCAAGTCGGTCAGTGAGATACTCAACTAGACAAAGGGTAAACTCTAGAAGGATGTTATGGTTGAAGACATGGAATCCTTGCACAAGAATGAGACATGGGATTTATTCAAGTTACCTAGTGGAAGAAATCCCATCTGTAGAAAATGGGTATTCAAGATGAAGATGAATGTCACAGGACAAGTCAAGAAGTTCAAAGCTCGATTGGTAACAAAAGGATATTCCCAAGTCGAGGGAGTCAACTTCAGTGAGATTTTTTCCCCTATTGAAAAATTAACTTCCATTAGAGTACTAATGTCTCTGGTTGTAGCATTCGATCTGGAAATAGAAAAGATGGATGTAAATATAGTGTTCCTACATGGGGACCTAGAAAAATAAATATACATGAAATAGCTCGAAGGATTTGTAGTAAATGGAAATAAAGAGTTGTTTTGCAAACTGAAAAGATCCCTTTATGGTATAAAACAATTTCCAAGGATGTGGAACCAGAATTTCGACACATACATCCTTAGTTTGGGATTTGTGAGAATCAAAGATGATCATTGCATATATTCCATGGAATAAGGCGGGTGTTTCATATATTTAGCTTTGTATGTCTATGACATGTTGCTAATTGGAAACAACATGGACGCAATAAAGGAGGTGAAGAAGAAACTATCCTCCAAGTTTGACATGAAGGATCTTGGTGCAACTAACTTCATTCTAGGTTTGGAGATTAAGAGAGATCGAGACACTAGAAAACTATAGTTGAATAAGATGAAGTATATTGAAGTAGTTCTGAAATGTTTCATCATGTAGGATTGAAAACTGGTGAAGGTGCCAATTCCCATGGGAGAAAGGCTAATTGTTGAACAGTTTCCAAAGACACAGGTAGAAATAGAGGACATGGCGTGTATTCTCTATGCAAGTGTTGTTGGCATTCAATGTATGCGATGGTCTGCACTCGACCAAACATTTCCCATGTAGTGGGAGTGTTGAGTAGGTACATGTCAACACTTGGAAAGGAACACTAGAAAACTGTCAAGAGAGTATTTAGGTGTTTATGTGGCACAAAGGACTATGTTATATGATACCAAGGAAAACTTGGAGGTGACAATGGTAAATTAAATGCACATGGCTTTGTCAATGCCGACTTGGATGGAGATATGGATCGACGAAGGTCAACCAATCGATATGACTTCAATATGTATGGTGGAGAAATAAGCTGGATAAGTAAGTGATAGGCATTCATAGCCTTGTCAACAACATAAGTTAAATACATGGTAGCCACTCATGGAAGAAAACAAGCACTATGGTTGGAAAGGTCATGTTCAAAAATCAGGTTTGAGTAGAGAGCCATGAACATAAGTTGTGATAGTCAAAGTGCAATATTTCTGGTAAAGAACCATGATTATCATTCAAATACTAAGAACATTGATGTACAATACCATTTTGTAAGATATGTGGTGGAAAGTAACAAGGTGTTATTGGATAAAGTAGACACATTATAAAGCATAGCAGACTTGTTGACCAAGTCTATGAGTGTTGTGAAGTTCTCTTGGTGTAGAGAGACAATGGGCATTGCTACCCTAGTTCTGTGAATGAAATTTCAGGAATCTCCTGTCTTTAGGAAAGAAGACAGCAAGTGGGAGAATGTTGGGTTGTTATATTCTTTGCAATGAAAGTCTATTTTAGGTGGATCAACTAACGGTCAAAGTCAAGGTGTATTGACAACAGGTCAAGGGTCAAGGTAGATCGACAACAAGCTGAAGGTCGAGGTTAGTCGACCGCATAAAGTCAAATTCAATGGTCGAGGTGATTAGACACGGTAAAGGAATCGACAAAAAGTTGAAGAGGTCAACCAACAAGAGGTTGAAAAGAGGTCATGTGGCGATCGATTGAAGACCGGATGAAGGCCGACTGGTAGTTGATTGGTAATCCAAATTGGAGTCGATTGAAACAAAATCCTAATATTTGTGGGATTTGTATCAAATGATTTGCATGGATCTGTAACTATTTTTTGGCACCATTTATTTAGGTTTTTTCCTACTGTAAATCCTATAAAGAGGCATGTTCTAATGTTGTAAAGGATAATTATAAGATAACTTATATTTAGATAAATATGTAGATGTAGTTTGTTGGTCATGCAAATGTAAGATGAATTGGTTACAGGGTTGTTCTTGCGTAAGCAAGAGGGTATGTTGTCGATTGTATCCTAGTTTGGGTTTCCATGGTAAAATATTTGTATATTGTGTGATTGCTTTTCCATTTACGATCTTGATTAAATTCTTATTCTCTTCTGATCGGTTTAGTGTGGAAGTGTATCTCATTTCTTGACATTTGAAACTTGGAGTCTCTTCTTCGAATTCCCCTTCCAATTGGGATTTCCACTCACTCTAACCATCCATTTCCAAAGAACAGTAGATATCTATCCATCTGTAGATCCCACAATCGACGATGAAGGAAACCTTCCAAATGACCAGGAGGGCCCTCCTACTAATCGACGATTGAGATTTAATCTCTCCTTTATGCCAATCAATGAATAAGATTAATTCTTTCTATCTCTCGATATACAGCCCATATCTCCCTCGGAGCTCTTCCCATAGGATTGTTTTCCATCTGAGACATTCCGATGGAACCCGTCTCATGGAAAGTGGAAATCTACCCTCACTTGAATCCAACGGTCGACAAATGAGGTGCTTATTCAAAGGCCTAAACTAGATAGGGTTTGACCCCCATATCCTTCGACCAATTACAAGGTGCCATGTAGAATCCTTGGTTATGTAGATACTCCCCTTCAACATGACATCATCATGATGCACCTTCCACTTAACCACGTTTAGACAGGACTCTACAAAGATCTTCAGTTGAGAATTGATCTCACCTCCTACTTTGATTAATGTTCGATATTTCCCCTCGGGTCTTTACCATCGGAGTGTTCTCACTCCAGGGTTCCAGGGTTACTCTAGTTGATGAATGCAACTATGTGAGACATTCTCCAGCTTACAAACCTATGAGGCATGGATCATTGAAGCTATGTGAAGTATTTCTCTCAGCTTACAAACATGAGAGAAATCCCCTAAGAAGGGTTCGTGGTTCCTTCTTGAGACAGAGTTAGGAATGTAAAGATGACCTCCTCCATTCAGAGAGTGAGAAGAACTCTAGATGATTATCTAGTGGGAAAGGAAATATGATGAGTTGGATGTGCCTGTGGCTAAGCACAAGGTGAATGTGTGAAATCCCAAAGTGATGGGTGCATCGTCATGTGAACATAAATGAATATGATATGTTAGCCTCCTCTGAGCAGTAGAGTTGATGAGAAAAATCCAGATGATTCTCCTATGTGAGGTAGTGGGAAATAATATATTTAGAGTGGGCATGTCCGTGGATGAGCACAAGTGACCGTGTGTAGATCTAGTTCTTCTGTGTAATGCAGTGAGCCAAAGCTATGACATCCCTATGGATGTGCCCCTAGTGGATGAGCACTAGTGGGTGTATCAGATCCTTTGCTATATATTTTTCAAGAGTCATACCTTCATGTAACCCTAATTGTTATGTAAAGGGTATAGGTCGGCCCCACCTTAATGTGATTAATAATAAAGATAAAAGATAATTAATATGGTTAATAATAATAATAATAATAATTATTATTATTATTATAATGTTACTTAGAGAGGTCAGCCCTGTTGAGCCAATAGATGCCTTTATTGATTGGACAAGTCTAATATAAGTAAGGGATGATTCCCCATTGTGGAATCATATCTTTCTTGTGATTTTGGAAATTTCAGCAATTACATCTACTTGGGAAAAGGTGTGCACCTCTCTTGGGCGCTAGTCTTCTAGGGCTTGAGCACCCTCTTGTGTGCTAGGTATTTCTTGGTGGTGAAGGTATTTATATTGAAGAATATAACAAAGGATTTGGTTGGGTTTTCTTCCCTTGTTGAGAAGGGTTTCCCAGGATACTTCTTGTGTTCTTGTGCATGGTGTTTCTTCTTGTGATCTTGGTTGCTGCAACATTATTGTTTATGGTTAAGTGAAATGCTAAAAATTGAATGAAATTCATGCTTAACCTAGATTATGAAAAATCAACATGGTATCAGAGCATAGGTCTTTAATAACCCATTGCATAAGCATCTACCAGTCTCCTCTCTCTTCGACAGAACCATACAACCCTCCTAGGGTTTCCAAAAAATCTGTACAACCTTCCTTTATGAGGTTTTTCGGCCCTTAAACACTTGAACGTTCGGGATAATTTTTTCATAGGAGAGTACAGACTCCTCCAGCACATCTCCAGAGACTCTCGAAGTGACATTTTGATCATTTTGAAATTTTGGCCCTAAGGTTTCTAGGGTTTCACCAATTTCTGCAAAAATTTCAGAATTAGGGTTTCTACAAACTCATTGAAGAGCTCTTCAGCTCCAAATGTTCTCCTATCTCTCAGAGGCTTATTGTTGGCAGTCATAATTCCAATAAAATATCAAAAGTTCTAGCCTATCCTAGCCATTAGGTTTTCTAGCCTAGTTGACAAAGGGTTGTAAAATTATGATGAAAACAAACTATGATGGAAGATAAGCTTGATGGATCAAGCAACTTCAAAGTTATTGAAAGATAAGACTTCAAAGGAATACTTATTATGGGTAATAAAAAAGGGTTTACCAGAGACAATTATCAATGAATGGAAGAAAGATGACTTCAAGACAAGGAATCCAATAACCTACTCAAGCCCTTACTTTGAAGGTTCAACTTCAAAATAATAAAGATGACAAAAGGTGACATCATGACTATCTTTTTCATAAAGATATTAGAGGATAGAGATAAGCCAAGATCCATTGGAGAAATCATATCATCATCCTCAAGTATGCACTTGTACATATTTTTTGTATCATTTTCATGAGAGAAATTGTAGGAGGAAGGAACCTTTGTTGAAGTCATGGATCCATAGGGATATCAATGCATTCAGAGAAACAACACACTCAAAGTAAAGACTCTAGGTTTGATTGTTGTAATTGTCATTCCTATAACCTATATTTCTAAAAAATTTCTACATTAAAAGTAGGTGTTGCAGCTGTGACAATATTCCTTAAAATGTTTTGATTCTAGATATGTACTCATTATTATCCTTTAGGAGATATCCTTGTGTTGTTTCTTTTTTTGTTTTCTTGTTCCAGTTAGGTTAACAAGAAAAGAAGATGCTTATCCTTCAGAAGGAGTCACTTGACTGAGAAGGAGACAAAACCATTTGAGAAAGAAGAAGAATAGAACCATCATTTAGACAACCAATGCTACAAATAATGATCATAATCTTTCTAAGATTGCATGGGAAGAATCATGTATGACATTGTATATGTGCAGAACAAGAGTCTTCACCAGACTTTGAAAAACATAACTCCTGAATAAGTCTTCATTGGAATGAAGCCTGATTTTGAACGCTTCAATTTATTTGGATGCCCAATGTATTTTCATATACCCAAAGAGAATAAGTCCAAGCTAGATCCTTTAGGAAGAAAATATACAATGAATATTCAAAGACATCCCTAGTCAGAGAAAGATTGAGACAAGTAGAGAAGTTGTCCTTGAAGAAGAGACAGTTTTTCAAAGACCCAGAGAATCTCAAATGGAGATTGACAGTGAGACAATACCTTCTCACCCTTCAGAAATTTAGAGGGAGATAGACATTACTCCAGGTTATCCAGTTTCTCCAGTTGATATGTTCAGAGATATTGTAGTAGGACATAAAATTCCTACCTAGACTCACTATGCAAGAGGCAGAGAAACATACAAGCCTCTCAAGGCACATTCCGAGAAATCAAAATAAATTTTCAAGCTATCTTTTAGTCATGATCCACTTCATTAACATTGAGACTCCTTGTCTTAGAGAAGAAACAAGAGAACCGGTATGGAAAGATGCCATAACAGAAGAATACCAGTATATCTTAAAAGAATGATGCATAAGATATTATTCAGGGACCGGAAAGGGAAGTCTATGGTAACTTCTAAGTGGATCTATATGATCAAGCATGCAACTGATGAAAGTGTCAAAAAATACAAAACGAGATCTATAGCCAGAGGTTTCTCACAAATAGAGGGAGTCTTCTATGATGAGACACTTGATCCAGTGAACCTGATACACTTCCATATGTATTACCATCCATGATTTGGAAACTATATCAGATAGACAGATTCTTGATAAGTTTAGATTTCAACAAGAGTGTTGTTGATCCAAACCTATATCATTACAGTGTTGGTGACGAGAGCCTGATCCCGATGACATATTCAGAAAGAATTGTTGTCGCAAGTAATCCTTGAATTCTGAATTCGATATGAAGAATCTAAGTATGATACACTACTTCTTTGGACAAGTAGTATGACAGATGACCAATAAGGTTTTCCTGAGTCAAGGAAAATATATAGTGAAAATATTAAAGAAGTTCAATATGACAGAATGAAAAATCCACCGTAATCGATTTAAAGAAGAAGATTGATGATGATTCAGATGAAACTGATCCACAACTGATTGGACCACTAATGTATCTAGTCAACACTAGACTTGATTCATACCATGCAGTGAATGTGCCTAGTCATTCCATGAGTCAACCGAGACAAACTCACTAGACAACAACAAAACATGTATTGAGATATATATGAGGCACAATTGGACATGGCATGATATATGCCTCCAGTATAAACTTGAGTTTGTAGGATATGCCAATTCATATTGAGAAAAAAGTACAGTGGACTGGAAGAACACATCCGGTTGATGTTATACAGTGAATTTTTCCATGGTTTTCTGATGCAGCAAGAAACAAAACTTTGTGGCCTTGAGTACCATAGAGGTAGAGAATATATAAGCATTGAGTGTGTGAAGAAATGTGGTTGCAAAAGCTTCTGAAAGATTTACTTGACCATGATATGGATCCTATGATGATAATAAAGAGCCGTGAGTAAAGCTCCTTGAAGACCCAGTGTTTCCTGATGGATCAAAATATGATGAGATGAAACATCCTTATTTCATATATATGATCCAAAGGAAAATCATACACATGAAGTACCTTCGTACACATGAGAATATTCCAGATATATTCACCAAATTAACTTTGTGAAGAATGGCTCCTTAGTTGAGAGGGAGTGTTGATAACTAGAGCCAAGACAAAATTCAAAATACATTTGTATGAGACTTGGAATAATAAAGAATGCCTCCCTAGTTGAGAGGGATTGTTGATGAATGCAGCTATGTGAGACATTCTCCATATTACAAACCTGTGAGGTGTGTATCATTGCAACTATGTGAAGTATTTATCTCAGCTTACAAACTTGAGAGAAAGCCCCTAAGAAGGGTATGTGGTTCCTTCCTCGGATAGAGCTAGGAACGTATAGATGACCTCCTCCATTCAGAGAGTGAGAATAACTCCATATGATTATCTAGTGGGAAAGGTGATCTGATGAGTTGGACGTGCCTGTGGGTGAGCAGAAGGTGAACGTGTGAAATCCCAAGGTGTTGGGTGCATCGTCATGTGAACATAAATGAAGATGATGTGTTAGCCTCCTCTCAGCAATAGAGTTGATGAGAATACTCCAGATGATTCTCCTGTGTGAGGCAGTGGGAAAGAATATCTGTAGAGTGTACGTGCATGTGGATGAGCATAGGTGAACGTGTGTAGATTTGGTTCTTCTGTGTAATGCAGTGAGCTAGAGCTATGACATCCCTATGGATGTGCCCCTAGTGGATGAGCACTAGTGGGTGTATCATATCATTTGCTATATATTGTTCAAGAGTCAGACCTTACTGTAACCCTAATTGTTATGTAAAGGGTACAAGTTGGCCCCACCTTAATGTGATTAATAATAAAGGAAAAAGATAATTAATATGGTTAATAATAATAATAATAATAATAATAATAATTATTATTATTATAAAGTTACTTAGAGAGGTCGTCCTTGTTGAGCCAATAGACACCTTTGTTGATTGAACAAGTCTAATATAAGTAAGGGATGATTTCCCATTGTGCAATCATATATTTCTTGTGAGTTTGGAAATTTTAGCAATTACATCTACTTGGGAAAAGGTGCGCACCTCTCTTGGGTGCTAGTCTTCTAGGGCTTGAGCACCCTCTTGTGTGCTAGGTATTTCTTGGTGGTGAAGGTCTTTCTCTTGAAGAATATACCAAAGGATTTGGTTGGGTTTTCTTCCCTTGTTGAGAAGGGTTTCCCATGATACTTCTTTTGTTCTTGTGCATGGTGTTTCTTCTTGTGATCTTGGTTGCTGCAACATTATTGTTTATGGTTAAGTGAAATGCTAAAAATGGAATGAACTTCATGCTTAACCTAGCTTATGAAAAATAAAAAAATCTGACTGTATCCTGTGACCAAGGATCTATATCTTCTAGCCATTTGACCATCCAACATATCGATGATTGTCATTAACCTAGGTTTAACATGGGTTCTCCTCCGATATAACAATATGACTCAGAACTTAAAATCTTGAGGGTTTTCTTTCAAGCATTTTCGACAGTTGTCTAAGTCTTGAGGAATTCTCTCCTTACACCAAAGGATACTAATTCAATTCTATTTTCACCATTTGGGTTATGGTTTACATCATGCAAAAATTTACATTTCACGGGCTCAATATCCTTTGATTGCACAAGGAGCTTAGGCATTGAGGTATTTAGATACCCATCTTGAGGTACCCCTGACTATCCTCTCGATGCAATTTCTTTATGTCTTGCGAGATTTACCATTAGGGGAAACACATATTTTAGGAATAGCCTTACAGTTAATATTTCTCACACGTCTTAGAGAAATCAATGATTTTTTTCTTCTTACCCACCTGTCCCTACTTAAAACCACACATGTATTGTGAGTACTCTAGTATGCCTACCTACGATTTTTTCAACATGAATATAGGTGCATAATAAAATTTATTCCTTTCATTTTATACAATCATATCTACTCATCGTAAACATCATTCATAGATATCAATCCTTCATGTTGTTTTATCATTGTTCAATTACTCAGAATTGCATTAAATCAACTAATTTATTCAGCAGAACAACTTATACTTACAAGAATACAAATATAAGTATTCATTCCTAATTCACAATTCCATTACATAGGGTATATATTTACTTATCTTTTACAACTGGTGACTAGCCAACTGACTTTGGGTATCTTCCTTTCCACCCAACCATAGGCTCTTCATGCTCAATCTCTTTGGCTGCAGGCCACCCCCATGCCAAGTCATGATACCACCAGGGAATTATTTTGCACTTTCCTTTCCTATCTTGACCTCTTTAGGCTTTTCATATGCCTTACCCACATCAATATCACAACCTCTTTGCTTGGATCGATACTTTCGATCACCCCCTCCTATACACAATCCTTCATTCTTTTCCTTTTTCTTATTCTCGTGCATCCCCTACATGAAATCTCCTAAGGAAGGTTCTTGACCTATCCTCCCTTTCTTGTGTCAGAAAGACTCATGGGGTCAATCTATAAAATATGGGTGGAAGTATCGTCCCCTCCATTAGATCTCCATACGTGTATTCATCGAGGGAGGTTGGTTGTTCAACTACCAACCTCTTCTCACTAATTGTTTTGATTCATCTACAAGCTAGAGGAATTTTGATTGTTTCCTATATATATTCCATCTATGTGTTTTGGGGCGCTCACTACACATGAATATTATCTCCATGTTCCATCACTCTCTTCCTCTAGTGGTATCATGAATCTTACTCAAGGCTTCACCCCCACAATCAGTTGGTATTCTCGATTGATCATAAATACATTTACATTACCTGCATGCCATAGCATGTAAATTATTTATTACAATTAAGCACATATAATTAGAGGTTTAGAGAGTGGGTATAACATATACCATGTTTCTCCCAAACACCAGAAAGGAAAGAAACCCCGTAGCACCTGCACCTATACCTACAACAATCCCACGAAACATTTTTGTGATGGTTACCATTCATCACACTGGTTAAGGCCATTTCCATCGATATGACGAGATATACAAAACTTTCAGCAATGGAGATTTCTCATTGGAAGAAAAAAATTTAGAAGTGTATTAGAATATCTAGAAAAGTGGTATTCACTAGGAATCTTCCCATCCAACATTGTTCCCCTATAATGATGCAACTAAATGGTTTTTCAAATAATTTGACCCGAACACAACCACAATCGTTAGCAAGTCAGGAATTCACATAACATCTCTAAGACCCAGATACATTAGTCTTTGATATTACCTATCAGAGCCTATGGTCTCCCTCAAAAATCCATTTCTGAGTAAATTCAATAAATCCCACAAATACTTCACCGAGTTGATGGAGGACTAGTGGTTAGATGACGAAAGAAAATTCAAACAAGGGAAAAGATCAATTCTTGCCCATGAATTCAAAAGGTCATTTCAAGGTATTATTTTTTATGTTAAGCAGACTACATGGGAAATAAAACAGCACACATTTTCAAATGGAATGGGTGTTCATGCCTTACACTATTGTGAATATAGGACAAGTATTCAACAAGGAATAAATATTAACCTTCAATATCTTCCATAACATAAAAAATGTCCCAGGTATGAAGAAACCCTATTTTTACATGTTTGCATATCTAGTTGATGACATATGCTCTTCCATGTTATTTCTTTCTTTCAGATGGAGTTGGGACCAAAACCAACCTCCAATACACGTTTATTTTTCATAACTTTAGAACATAAACTAGAAAAAATATATCTATGATATATTTTTATTGTTTCATCGCCCCTCTGCATACCACAGTTTTTGGATTCCCAACATATAGTTATCAAGGGAATCCATAACTAGAATGAAAGGTATAGCATATTGGTATTAGGAAAATATTACACTTACATTAGGGTATATGGGAATTATGTGGCCCCACACTTCCTTCCCTATTATGTCCCTGACAGGATGTTGATTAGAGAAATTTCATACCAAACCATGGGAACTGGTATAACCTCTCTCCTTTTGGGCAGTAGTAAAAATCACTGGCCCACCTTCCTAGTCACTATAGGAAATTTTAGTCTATTAAATGGTCCCTGTGCCTTGAAAGGGGGGGAATATCTACAAGAATTATGTTTGTGCCTAGGGGAAGCTAGAGGGAACGTCCCATGAGATTTTGTATTGAACCATATCAAGTATGTAAGTCTCATTCACTCCATGATACATGAAGTTAATTTTGTAGAGAGGGTATTCAAAGGAGCCCAATTATTTTAAGGAGTATTGAAAAGGATACCAAATGATGTAGCTAGAGAAAAACTCAAAATGGAAGAAKAAGAGAAGAAGAAGATCACCTAGTAATAATTCCTTCTACTTTTTGAAAAGGATCAAGAGAAGTTACAGGAAAATGAACAAGAATAAAAGAGGAAGGTTGATGAAAKATAAAAAAAGGAAATAAAAACATAAGAAGAATATCAGAGAAGACAAGATGAAAAGAAAAATATCCAAGAGGACACCAAAGGAAAAKTGAAAATTGAGCCCAAGAAGATATCCAAGGCTAATGAAAATAAGAAAAAGGAAGAGGCACTCAAAATGCTTGTTGAAGAAAGGAAGAAAAATAAAGATGAAGAGATAAAATCCCAACAAGATGCRCTCCAAGATAAAAAGGATGAGAATGGGAATAATAGAGTGGTGGCAGAAGAAAAAGCAAAGAAAAGGGAGGAAGAAGAAAATAAAAGGCTAGCARCAGAAGYTGAAGATAAGAATAAGAAAGAAGATGAAGAACAACARAAAATGTTGAAGCTGAAGTAAAAAACAAAGTTGATGAGGAAGAAGAATGGAAAAGACAAAAAAAAAAAATGTAATTCAAAATATCCCAACCACTCCAAATGTGGGCATAGTGGACATCCCTCCCAAGAAGTGCACCCCTCTTATGGCCATTTTAGGTAATTTAACCATCTCCTCGTAACTATTAAATTTGGATGGTGTTGTAGTATCAGTGGGGGAGTATTACTATAGTAAAAAAAACTAAAGGGATTGATAAGAGGTAAAACAAGAGAAAGAGGAAGAAACAATTTTGAGTCAGTCATCAATCAAGAGAGTCATTGAATGGGAGACAAGGCCAAATCCTAAGAAGAATTATATACATATGACCTTTTCACTTCATGCATTTGCAGGAGAAAATTTAATGTTTGTATTTGAATGAGCTACAACCCTAGACATTGCACTTGAAAAAATTGTTGAATTAGAAAAGAAACTAACCACACAACAATATGATATCTCTTTTGAGTTTCTTAGAGTAGCTGGTATTGCAAAGAAACTCTACAAGCAGCAAATGGAACAGGCCTTACATACACAAAAATATGAAACAATTTCATAGTTTGAAAGGGTAGACAGGAATTCTTAAAACCTCCACCAAGAAGAATTACACAAGGCCTTACAAACTCAAAAGGATGAAATAAATGCAAAGTTTGAAAGGAATACACACAAAGATCAAAATTTGCACAAAAAAGAGTTAGATGCCCTTAAATAGGAGCACTCTGAGGAGATAGAATAAATGAAATGTAGCCATGCACAAGAATTGGCCATGTTACAAACATAATAGGTTGAGACCAACAAGTTTTTTGAACAACATGAATAAAAAATTCTAGGGTTAATACAAGATAAATAAAATCTTGAGAAGTCTTTGGAAGAAAACGAAGAAACAACCCTTGCCTAGAAGTCATAAGAGCATAATCCATGGTTCTAAATGAAGGACTAAAATCAGAATAGAAGAAGTGATTTTTCATCTTAACTGATATACAAAGAGAAAGAGATGACCAAGTAAGGCTAGAGGAGTGGATCGATGAAATCAAAGATAGGTATCAAAAGGCTAATGAAGCCTTTGATAGAATCATAGGTTGGCAAGGAGTATACAAGAATCCACCTGATACTCTTCCAATTTACACTAGCAAGGAGAAGCTAAAGGGTTGGGTCCTTTTAGATACATGGAAACCCCTATTGCATGATATTATAACTATTCAAGGGAAAATGACCAAGGCATAGAAAATATCGTGGAACAATTCCGATGACCTTCTGGAAGAATTTGGAATGAAACTTATCCCTTCCATTGATGGAGCAACACTAGTTGAATTAAGGATAGCTAAAGTAGAATACTGAAGGGAAACCATTCACGAAAGTATATAACAACTAACAAAGGTGAATAAAGAAGTTCTAAATGAGTACTTTCTTAAGCCAATCAAGTTGATCACACTAGCCCAAAATTTCATCAAGAAGACAAAACAAGAGTTAAAGTTGGAAGTCTAAAAAAAACTATGTCATGGAGAATCAGACTTGGAAAATATGTAGTTGAAAAAGTGTTATAGAATTTTTTTCCACACTCTATGCATCATGCTTTGGTGGCCTAGCATTTCCCTCTATAGACTCAGTTTCCTCATTTTTCTCAGTCAAAAGTCAAAAATTCAAAATTGTGTACATATACGTGGGCTACAGTTATACAACTTGTGTATACATAGGTTGCTCCATTACTGACCGTCTACATCAGGTTTTGTGCTCAAAATTAAAAATATTTCGTATTTTCCATGCCAATTCATGGGATCAATGATCCTTGGCCTTTCATGTGCTAGAAATGCTTTGATTCGACCCTTCAATTCCTTTTGGGGGCTATAATTTGAGCCATATACAAGCCTTGAAAGAGGAGAAAAAGTTGAGAGAAAGTACACTCTCGATAAAAAAATTCTCATATCACATCCTTGAGTCTAAATCCCTTAGTCCCTTAAGTCTAAACTCTCCTTATGTTCATCCCCCAATCTCTCCCTATCTTGTGAAGGAGGAACCCAATTACTCCTAGAACTTGTGAGCTTACCTTGTAGAGGATTGAAGTGGTGAAAGCCTAGGTGGAGAGACTTAGTTTCTTGATTTCGACAAGTTGTTGATATAGGAGGTTGTCACCTATGTACTCCTGTTGATTATATTAATATAAATACTCTTTTCTCGTACAATTATATGTTGCAAATTTTTATATTATTTTTTGTGGGTAAATTTTCTATGCATGTTAATGGATTATGCTAGTTTATATGCTAACATTTCATGCATTTTCCATATGCTTGTGTATATTGTATTTTGAGGACAAGTTGTAGGTATCAAGAATTAGATTGTGAGATTAACAATGGTCTCCTACAAACGTATGGAAGAGGTAGGCTTCTATCCTTTCTTTTGTTGGAATTTCCATTTATCTAGCATACTTGAGATTTGAGTTGATTTCTTGGTGTCTTTCTGTATATTGTGGTCCTACCCCAAACCATAGAGATTTATTCCTCGTAACAGAATTAGCGACTCCATTGGGGATTATCCTTTTGGGGGTTATTTGGTGAGTTTTCTATTTGATTGCTCTTTGTTTTCCTGAGCTTATGTGTCTCCTGTAGCTTAACAACTTGTAAATTGTTGTATATATGAGTTACTTGGCTTAATTCTTACCTAGTTAGTTTTTTTCTTGTCATACACCGATTTTCCTTGAACAATCATGTATATATGCGGGTTGTCTATGTCTAGGGAACATACATACACTTTTGTTCCCAGAACAATTGCGTACATATTTTTCTAATCCTTTTAGGTTTAGTTTGGTGTTTGTTGGGTGGATTTTGAGTGTTGCTGAGTCTTCTTGGGTCTATATTTTGTCTGTTGAGTGATAGGAAGTTGTGTTATTGTTAAATTTTTGGAAAACTTGTTTCTTGTTATTTTTCTCATTTTAAGTCCTTGCATTTAGGTATGAGTAGTAGATTCTTGGTGTCCTGCTTGGCTTGTCTTCATGTCCTTGCAATAGGGTATGTCTAAGAGTTTATTATTTCATTTTTTCATTTTCAGTCCTTTATATTGAAAATACAAAAAAAATGGTTTTTGCATTTTCATTTTCCTATATTGAAAATAAAAAACAATTGCATTTCATTTGAAGCATTTGAAATTTTTTCTAGATTTCATTAGTCTTGGAATTTTAGGAAATATTGCATTTTCATTGAAATTGAAAGAGACTGCATATTGTGCATAACATTTAAAAGCATAACATTTCTTTTGAAAAACAAGACTAGTACTTAGCAGTGTTTTTACATGTGCTTCTTTCATATGTTGAGTCAGAACACCTTTAGTTTCACGACCATACCGCTTGAGTAAACATAAGACACTAAAATTAACACTCGGTAATTAAAATTGATTAGAAGGATTTTATCTTTTAGGGTACACAAACAAGTTTATGATTTAGGGCCTTGGAATAGGATTTTGTGAATAAACTTCTCCAAGGCTACAAAACTCAACATAGGTGTTTGTCTAGGGAGTGGTGAAATCCATTGTATAATTGGTGTTCTTGGGAGACTCCTCTAAAACCAAAGTTAAGCATGAGGTTGCATGAAGTTGGTTGCAGAGATATCCCTCTAATACCTTCCTAGCATTAGAGACATTTATGGGGTTCTATTTGTATATGGGGGTTCTTGGGGTACCTTGGTGCTTCTTGAGCTTCAGGCTTAGCTACCCTTCCCATACAATGGACGTGACCTATGATTGTTCAACCAAGCATTAGTTATACCACGGTGACCATAGTTTCCTATCCTAAGTATCCACATAGGTTACTTGCAAGGGTTATTTTACAGGTACCCTAAGTCAAATAATGATCAAACATCACACATACTTTATGGAGGATATTCTCTTCAGAGGGGTCTGACCGATTGCACTATGAATCCCACAAGGCTCCTTATAACTGATTATGTTACCTCTTATCTATTATTCGAGAGTCTCAATCCCCTCCTAGGAGAGGCATACCTTATTTAGTTCGAGAGGATCCTTTTCAACCACCCTCTCTTGTTTGTGTGCATTGGTTTCTAGTTTAATTTAGGAGTGTACTCTTTGTATATTATTTGGCCTTAGAATTTTTCTTTGCGTTACAATTTTTGAGTCATCGTGGAGCGAGACCAGCCTCCCCACCAATCTCATCATCTCTTTGGAGCATGTTATATAGTCCTTGTGTCGTGAACAAACGTTTAAACCTATACCCAACCTATTCTTGTCATGTTGGGAGCAAGAAACCGACCTCTACAAGTCATGCTGTGAGAAAGAGTCCAGTAACTGCGAGTCATACTAGAACCAAGTCGCAAACCCCTGCTAGTCATGTCGGAGATGAGTCGTCAATCTCTGCCAGTCACGTTGGAGATGTGTCGCCAGCCTCTGCTAGTCATGTTGGGGTCAAGAAACCATCCTCTCGAAGTCATGATGGGAGAAAAAGTCCAGTCACTGCGAGTCATACTCGCCCTAATTTTCCAACCTCTCCTATTCACATTGGAGATGTGTTGCCAACCTCTAATAATCATTTTTTGGGCAAGAAACCTGCCTCTGCGAGTCATGATGGGAGAAAAAGTCCAGTCACTACTAGTCATATTGGTGTCAAGTCACCAACCTCTGTAAGTCATGTTGGATTCCAGTCACTAACCTTTGTGAGTCATGTTGGAGACCTATCAACAACCTCTGCAAGTCACGTTGAAGACAACCCACTAGATATTTTAAGTCATGATGGGGGCATCATAAATTTTTCTTCCATGTCGATCCGTTTTGACATGTAATGATACTGAAACTGGCATATAGGTTAGATTTTCCCCTTCATATATTCTTGATTATCCGTTTATTGATTCTTTCGGCTTTAGGATCGATCCCACTGAGTTGCAACATGGAACCTCCTTCACTGTTTAGAAGTGTTGTAATTCATGTGGAGAGAGTTTCGATGCCTCCTGCATCACAAAATTTTGTCAATGTTCAATCTTGAGTCTATTTTGCCTGAGTTATCCATCTGTCTCATGCTCTTGTTCAAAGGAAGTCCAAAACTGTGTTGACCATTACTCAGAATTCTTGATTTTGCATGTCGATCACCCCTTTACAAGTGAATCTATGAATCACATGAATTTTTTATCCTACCTTGCACCCTAGGCCTACTTTCATCATTGGTAGGTGACCTTGAACCCAACAGATGACATCTCTTCATTTTGTCGTTGATTGGGTGGTTCCCTTTATGTTTGATGGTAAGAAATATATTCACACATTGGGATTCATATAGTGTCTTGGATTATATTAGAACCTACTGGTGGTTTCCTCACCTCTTTCGGTAGTTTTCATTATTGGGTGCTATTTAGAGGGTCTATTTCATGTACTACTTTCATATGGTTCACATGAGAGACACACATGGTCATTGGTTCATGCATATCATGTTCATATGAGTTCTTCCTAATCATTGAGTGTTGCCTTGTACCTTACGCTGGATGATGGGGGCTACCTTAATTCCCTCTTTTCAATGGATATCATTCCATTTACTTCATCTCATCTATTCTGGAATCGATATATAGAGTCATAAGAGTACCTAGAGGCTTGCAATCATCAGTGGAAGGTTCTCTTGTCATCGACAATTGGGAATATATTAATGTCTCCTACTCAAATGATTCTTCAAGTGTTCGACCTCAAAACCTTTATTCAAACTTATTGAATTTACTTGGTGTCTTGACTCCTACTTTCACCATCAGTGGGTTGTCTCATGTTTGTTAATGGTATACCTCAATGAACGATAATCAAACGAAGTCTCATTTTGTTCGACTTCAACTACTTTATTCACACGATGCAGACTTGCACCATCAATGGTTAGTGTAGAAGACCTCATAGTCATAGTAGCAACACCTCATACATGTTTTTGTATTTCATCACACTAGTCCTATATGACTTCAGTTATCATGAAAGATAATATTGTACTTAATTGTATCTAGATATCATCAATTGATTTTGAGACTGGACTCCACTGTGTTTTGTTCATGCCTATGACCACCTATGGCATGTCTACTTTGTATTTCCTATTTATGGACATGAACAATTATATTCTATATACACACATGGATCTGCAGTGTACTTCATATTATAATCCATGTGTACAAAGTCAATATGTATAGTAGTATTTTGACGGGTGACTAGTTCCTCCAGCTTAGTCCTCACTACTCCACTTCTAGGAATTGTAATGTATTTCGTGCATCGTGATTTCTCCTATGACCTCACACATTAGGGAGCATATGTTATAACACTTTTTTCCACACTCTATGCATCATGCTTTGGTGGCCTACCCTTTCCCTTTGAAGAATCAATTTCCCCATTTTGCTTAGTCAAAAGTAAAAAATTCAAAATTTTGTACATATACGCGGGCTACAATTATACAACTTGTGTATATGCAGGTTGCTCCATTACTGACCGTGTACATCATGTTTTGTGCTCAAAATTAAAAATATTTCAGATTTTCCATGCCAAGTTACAGGATCAATGATCCTTGGCCTTTCATATGATGAAAATTCTCTGATTCGACCCTTCAATTCCCTTTGGAGGCTATAAATTGAGCCATATACAAGCCTTGAAAGAGAAGAAAAAGTTGAGAGAAAGTACATTCTAGAGAAATTTTTCCTCATATTACATCCTTCAGTCTGCATCCCTTAGTCCCTTAAGTCTTAACTCTCCTTATGTTCATCCTCCAAGCTCTCCTTATCTTGTGAAGGAGGAACCCAATTACTCCTAGAACTTGTGAGCTTTCCTTGTAGAGGATTGGAGTGGTGAAGGCCCAGATGGAGGGACTTCATTTCTTGGTTTTGACGAGTTGTTGATACAAGAGGTTGTCACCTATGTACTCCTACTAATTATATTGATATAAATACTCTTTTCTCATCCAAATATATGTTGCAAATGTTTATATTATTTTCCATGGGTAAATTTTCTATACATGGTAATGGATTATGCTATTTATGCTAACATTTCATACATTTTCTATGTGCTTGTGTATCTTGGATGTTGAGGACAAGTTGTAGGTATCATGAATTGGATTGTGAGCTTAACAATGGTCTCCTACAAAATCCCAAAAGAGGTAGGATTCTAGCCTTTCTTTTGTTGGCATTTCCATTTATCTAGCATACTTGAGATTTGAGTTGATTTCTTGGTGTCGTAATGTCTGTTGTGGTCCCACTAAAAACCGTAGATATTTATTCCTCATAACAACAAGTTAGAAGACATAATGAAAGACTATGCACTCTAGAAGGAATATCGGGATCATATGGAAGCACATAAGATCTCGTCATCATGCTAATTTTGTAACCGATCCATTTTTTTTCTTCGTTATCTTGTTTGTAATCTGAATTGGAATGCAAAGAGACACACCCTCATTACCCTTTAACAAAATAAATTTTAGAATGTAAATAGTCCCTCTTATTTTATAAAAGAGGATACTGCAATTGAAGAAGGGATTTTGAATTTGTATTGTATCATAAAAGTATTTCTATTGTATGATTTATATAGCAAGAGAGACTTATGGAAGTTTTGAAATAAGATATGTGCATACAAGACTTTTCTTTTGTACATGTCTGTTGTGTGAATGTTATAAAACATGGTGCATGGATTTCTTTTTTGCCATACTTTGTATGTTTACTCATTTCTAAATTTCATGATGAGTACGGTAATAGTTTAACGGGTAGACCACACAATTAATTGTTCATTATTATTCCAACACATTATTTTCATATACAAACTAATTCTTTTGCAGGTAGTTCATATAGGATAGAATAGGATAGAACTAATTATACTGTACTCATTTCTATTAGTATGCTCCTGAATAGGATAGAATACAATAGTTTAGAATTGAATTTAGAATAGTATTAGGAAACATTAATTAGTTTAGTCTTAGATTTGAATTCATCTTAGAACATTATTTTCTCATACTCATATTTAGAAAATAGTTTAGATTGGCAAGAAGGCCCACATATTGGTTGGAAACACCATCCCAAATGAGAGTAGGTCCAATTGGGACCTACCAATGGGAGGTCTCCCCTACCTTCTTGACAGACTAAATTTGGACCCGTCAACATAAATGGTGCTAGAAGGAGGGCCATAGAATTGGATGGTTGCAAAGAAATGGTTAAACCATACCCATTCTATTTCGTTGTTCAAAACAAATTTGCGAAGTGATTCTAATCATATTAACCCCAAACAATCTTTCAATCCTATCTCATACTCAATTAATACTCTTGCTCAGGTTTCCACCCAACAAGGCCCTACTCATTTTGAGGCTATATCTCCAACACCTCACAATTTACAAGTGAAGATCTTGAGACAATAATAAAAGAATCTCATGATCATGTGCTAACTCGACAATGGAGTAGGAAAACTGGTCAGCTTCCTATCGAATTTTTGGTATCACAAAGCCAAAGAATCTCTATGTGGGAAGAACTAACTCTTGAATACCCCCTTACCCATGAAGGAATCCCTACCATCAAGACATCAGATTATCACCTTTCCCAAGTATTATCAGGAATCTCAAAATCCTTTGACTTCGACTTAGAGATGTACTTGCTTTCTAATGGTGGTCCACCGCCCGTTCCTCCTGAATCTCCACCCATAACACAAAGGAGTGAACCTGAAGATGAACCCGAGGGAGAATGGGAACCGGAAGGAGAAGGAAAACAATTAATCCTTATAAACCCTCATCACATGGCCAAACCAAATACTAACCTAGCAAATAACCAACTGTGGTTTTTTCTCTATGTTGTGGTGGTACTTAGGGCACTCCATGATATTCCTAAACATCTTGAGAAGTTCTTACACAAGTTTGATCCTGATAGGAAATATTCTACAAAATACCATATCAAGAAGTTTATACTTGTTGTTAGACTTATGAATGTTTAATATGAAGATGTTGTCTACAAACTATATCCTTATACATTTGAAAACAAAGCTTCAAATTGGTTCTTTTATCTATCTCAAGATTCCATTACTAGTTGGGATGAATTTGAAATTGTTTTTATTAAAAAAATTGGAGAAGAAAAATCTCCAACAACCATATTTATATTCTTTCAAGAATTAAAATGGAAGCTAAAGAAAAGATAAAAGATTTCTCACTTTAATGAATAAAATTCCTCAAGCTTCTAATCCTGCTGGAGATGTCTCTAGTGAATTTTATACTTCATCACTCGTTGTTTTTGTGGAAAATTTTATTAATATGGATGAGAAAAATACTCTGGAAGCAACCTTTAAAGAAGCCATTAAAGTTGAGAAAGACATGTAGAGTCTGAAAGGTAACCCTAGGGTTGAATCTTTAAAAGATAAAGCTAACAATAAAACTAAAACAACTGTGACCAAAACCCCTGAGAATAGAAAGGGCTCTAAATCCACAGATAGGGAAGCCCTCCAAAGAATTGTTAAGAAGATCACCAATGAAATAATTGATGTGGAGAAGAACTGTGGAGAAGGCTCCTCTAATCCCAAGAAATGTTTTAAGTTTCCACCCAAGAAAGAGAACAGAACTTATCCTACCAATAAGACTCCTCCCCCTTCTATAGAAGGCATTAACATGGAAGATTTTGTTCAATCCTTTCAGTCTTGGGAAAGTGTAAACAAAATTAAATATAAAGATGAAGAAGAGGGAGAATATGAACAGTAAGATCAATCTTAGGAACTTGAGGAAACGTAAGAACAACAAGTTAATTTTTTTGGGATATCTCGTTTGGATTAGGAGAAGAAGAATATGTTGAAGAGATGCATATGTCTCAAATGTAGTAACCACCAAGAGTGAAAGTAAGGAATCATCTTCCAAACCCCCTTCTTCTTCTGAAACTGTTAAGACAATACCAAACACTCAGAAGATACCCTCTGGTGAAAAGAAGGTTGCTCCTATTCTCCCATCCAAATTAGATTATTATTTTTTAGAATATTTGAAAATAAATAAGGCTAATATCTCTCTATTTGAACTTATGAAACTACCTCATATTCAACATAATTTCATTAAAACTTTTCAAGGTACTACTTCCAAGAATACTCAAGAAGCTAATGCAGGGTCAGATAAAGGAAAAGGTAAAGTTGGGCAATCTATCGAAAAGACAAAACCAAAGAGACAATCAGTTGTCAATGCATATTTCACTAGCCAAATATCAAGATCAAAACTCTTCCCTTCTTATTGACTTTTGATATTTTTAAAAAAAATGTGCATAACTGCATGGTGGATTGAAGATCTTCTTCCAATGTAATTCCACTCAAGGTATGTGAGAAAATCAATGTCAAACCTGAAGAATTTGATATCAAAATCATACAGTTGGATAGGATAAGAGTCAAATTTATTGGGGAGTTAAAGAATTTTTTGATCAGATTACCATACAACCCTAAAGTGCACCAAACCATTCACATTATAGTAGTATATATCCTTGATACTTATGGAATTCTCTTGAGAAAAGATTGGTTTGCTATGCTTCATGGATAGTTTACTACTGATTGGTCACACTTATGGATCCCTTACAATGGAAAACACAATCAAATCAGAGTAGATAGAGAAAGGTACATGAATCATGTGGTGACATAATTGAATGAACCCAACGAACCCATTATGTTCAATCATTCAATTTTGGGGAATTATTCCTATGATTCATTCTTTGGGAATCACACAGTTGATATTTCTTCTCATGTAAAATAAAAAACACAATATGAAATCCTTCATTGCACTCAAATTATTGAGTCTCACTGTAACATAGTAGGTAAGGTTAACAATAATCATGATGTATAGTCTAACACAATATTTATAGATAATTTAGAAATATTTTCTAATCATACTAACCCCAATAATTTAGAAAATAAAGAAAAATTTGAGTCCATAATTAAACCCAAAGGAGATCCTATCATGTGGACTTTATTTTTATATGGATCCAAGTCTCTTGAAGGTGTAGGTGTTTGTTGCATACTAAAGGAAAGAAAATTTTGATTGCTTGTAGACTTGAGTTCCAGTGTACTAACAATACTGCTAAATATGAATCTCTTCTTCAAGGACTGAGAAAAGAAGTAGAAAATAAAATTGAGGTATTTGGTGATTCTGAGATTGTAATAAGACAGGTATGAAACACCATACCTGTCTTTCAAGTCACCTCAAGCATTACCAACAAGAGGTATGGTATTTTATTAAACATTTTGATGCATTTAATATCATTCATGTTCCTCAGTATTTAAACTATGTTGATGATTTGTTAGCTAATGTTGCATCTAGGATAATTCCATTTGAAGGAATAACTCCTGACACTTTTTCTGTGGAATTAATTTACATTCCTTCAATCCATGACAATATAACCAACTAGAGAGTGTTTGATGATGATTATCAGATCACAAATTTTATCCATATAGAAGATAATTGAAAATATTATATCATAGATGAAGTCCAACATGATCAAGATATGATCCCTGATGTTCATGACTTAGCAGATCAGGTAAACAAAAATAAAACCAATTCAATTAATAATATTTCCAAGAATGTGGTGAGGCTAGAGAAGCCTTATTATCTTTGGGACAATTTTAAGAAAGTAACAAACTGCAAAACCAATAGTTCAACAGTGCAGTTTGAGGTGATAAATATTGGAAAAAGCAGTGTACCTCAAAACATCAACCTTGGAAAGAATTGTTCCTTATCTAAAAGGAAATCCTTCATCAAAATTTTAAATAATACACATATCTATTTTCCTATACATACAATGATATTAAGACTTATGACACAAATATCATCCAACATATCATTCCTATGAAGTCTTAAGCAAATCCTTTACAAAAAAAGTTGAGAAAAATGCACCCAAGATTAGAACCTCAAGTAAAGGCCAAATTGAACAAACTATTGGCAACATGGATCATTTTCCCCGTCAAAAATACCCAATGGATTTCTAATGTTGTGCCCGTGAGGAAGAAAAATGGAGACATAATATTGTGTGTTGATTTTATAAACTTGAACAAGGCTTATGAGAAAGATAATTATCTTGTGCCACCCATGGAGCAAATATTATAATGTGTTTGTGGTTTTGAAATGCTCTCATTACTATATTTTTTTTCCTGGTTATAATCAAGTTCTAGTTTCCCATGATCGTCAACTGGAAAATTCCTTCTGAACAAAATGGGGAACTCGTGCCTATATGAAAATGTCGTTTAGACTAATCGATGCAGGGGAAACTTTTCAAAGAGACATGGACATATATTTCATATCATTGATTGGTGATTGTGTGGTGGTATACCTTGATTATGTCATAATATTCTCCAAATATATGAAAGATCATATAGCCCAGTTGATGAATATATTCAATAGATGAAGAAGGTGTGGCATCTCACTAAACCCAAAGACGTAGTTAATGAAGGAAGATTACTAGGATTCATTATATATAAAGATGGCATGATGATAGAACATGAGAGAAATGAAGTTATCTCAAAGATTCCTTACCCCCATAATAAGAAATATATGTAGTCACTCCTTGGAAATATTAGTTTTGTAAGGAGGGTTTTCCCAATCTTTGTTGAAATTGTCAAGCCCCTTCAAGACATGATAAAGAGGAATGTGGATTATAAATGGAAACCCAAGAAAAATGATTCATTCATGAAAATCAAGGAATAGATAGCACAAGATCATGCACTAATGAGTCCATATTTCAACAAAGACTTCATCCTTTGTACCTTTTCTTCCAACATTGCATTTGCAACTATCCTCACACAAAAGAACAATGAAGGAAGTGAATTCCTGATTTATTTTATGAGTTCAGGTCTACAAGGGGCAGAACTAGATTATCCACAAGTAGATAAGTAAGCCTATGCAATTTTTAATACTGTCAAACATTTCAGACCCTACTTGATCAAATCCAAGACCAAGGTGATAGTACCTTACTCTGCTATTAGAAATATCTTGGTACAAAAGGATTTGGGAGAGAAAAGAGATAACTGGATAACAACCTTACAAGAATATGATCTAGACATTAAACCTGTTAAAAATGTGAATGTATAAGGACTATGAAAGCTACAATTGAATCAACAAAGGGTAGAAAAAATGATTAAAAACTTTACCAAGATCAAAGTCTAATAGAGAAAGAGGTCTAATACATCCATGTTAGTGTTGATCAATGGTATTATGAAATGTATGATGTTGACAAAGTCCTATCTGAACTTCATGATGGTCCAGCTGGAGGACAGTTTCTGGGATATACCACTGCACACAAAATTCTCAGTGTAGGTTATCATTTCCCTACCTTATTCAAATATTCCCATGCATATTCAAGGAAGTGCCAAGAATTCCATAGGTTAGCTAGGAAAAAAAAGAAGATTGATTTTCCCCTACAACCTATTACAATTTAACGCCCATTTCAACAATGAGGTTTGGATATGATAGGTTAAATTAAGCCTAATTTCTCTCAGTTGCACAAACTCATTCTTACTACAACACACTATTTCACAAGATGGACAAAAGCAATACCTCTAAAAGTTGTCAATGAAAATCAAGTGACATATTTTCTTGAACATTTTATTATAAATAGATTTGGTGTTCCATAATATTTGGTTTTTGATAATGCCAAATATTTGTATTCCTTGAAACTGACTAAATATGCACTTGAAAACAACATAAAATTAAACATTCAACAAATTGTTTCCATCAAGGAAATGGGCTAGCAATATATACTATTAAAAATCTCATAAAAAATCTGAAAAATAATTGTAACAGAACACCAAAGGAATTGACATCTATCCCTCCCAAATGCTTTGTGGGATGATAGACTAACACCTAAGGATTCTCTATGAAAATCTCCTTTTATTTCTAGTATATGGATAGGAGTCTATTTTTCCTACCTATACTTTTCTTCCTTCCCCGCAACTAACTCAATTTGTTCAAGGCCGAGAATGCCCAATTATGCAATGGATATTGAATATGCTCCTTAAAATTGAATAAGAAAGAGACAAATATAAAAGGAACTTAATGTGACATCAGGAACTAATCAAAATATGGTTTGATAAAACTTTTGTGGGAAGAAAATATTTTAAGGTAGGTGATCAAACATATTAAATTTCCTTATTAGCAATTTTCTTTTCAAGTTTTGTTTATTTATTTAGAGTACCATCTCCTCTTTGCAATTTCATTTTTTATGTTATGATACAACCTTTTCAAATAAGGTCTCTGGTAATCATTCTCAATTATTCATGAACAATTTTGACAAGAAATTTGGACTGCATAACAAAATTTGAATTAGCTCCCATGTGAGTATCTCTTCAAGTACATTGATCTTGTGCCATGCATAATTTTAGAGCTCACAAAAATGCAGATAATGGTTGTACTGAAAGAACTGACTTGTTCATATCTATTTCAAGAGAAAGACTTAGATTGTTGATTTAAAAATGTATACTCTTAATGACAGATTGCATGTAACTGTTTGATCACTCTCCTATAAGGTCTATCAGATCCTGAAAGGTTAAAATGAGGTGACAATAAAATTATGTCTTATGCATAATCCTTGTGAGGTATCTCCCTACTCACATGAATATGAACAATATACAAGTATCTACCTAGACTGAACCCACAAAGAAAAACACTGGCTAAGACTAGCATATCAAAGAAACTCTTGTATCACCTCGCTTCCTAAAACCACCCATGTTGCAAAATAAATACATATATTACAAATCTTAAAGGGAGAATGCAAAGAGTGAAATCAAAAGGAAGTTGAAAGCATTGTTAATGGTGTGGGAAGTACAAGTAAACCCTTTGAGGCTATGGAAGCTTGCTAGTAGTAGGGCCATGCTTGTAGGATATAGAGGCAACTTATTCGGGGCTATGGACTCTTGCTGGTAATGAAGCAATGATGGGAAAAGAGAGACAAAGAACACACTTTAGTCCATAAACAATCAGGAATACTCATTTTTGGTGTCTCATTCTTCTACTATATCTGTTTATGAAGTAAGTCAATGAACAAATCCCTTGCACCTCATAAGAATTATACAAAGGATCATCTATTTTGTTCCACTTACTCATTATTCAGTAAAGTCTTAGTGATGTGGGATCCATAGTACATGAAATATTGTAATATTTCATATGAGAAAAGGAACAAAATAACATGATATAAGGGTGTATCTAGAATCCAAGATAACTAGTTCTTCTCAATAAGTCTCCATTTTTTGTGCCTCCCACAACTTCCCACTAAAATTATCTTACTAAAGAGGATTCCAATGTGTTTCCTCTATTAAAATTTTTTTAAGGTATTGTATCACTACATACTTGGATTGATACTAACATAGGAAACTATTATGTTTCTAATACAGTCTAAATCATATCCCTACAATAAATTAGGAGCATCTAAGGTTTTGAGTTTTCTACTTATTTTATGATTCACACTTATCCAAAAATATCAAATTCATCATCGTACTCAACCACAAGGTAAGTCTTCACTAATTTAATAATGCTTGGAAGTCGTCAGTCTATTTCTAGCCAAGAAAATACTCTTTGGAATGAAATATATCAACTATTTTAATTTATATTCCGATAGAACCTTTCCAATAGTAATATCAGAAAGAGTTATGTTAGAATTGTTTATGTCAGAGTACCCTTTGCACTAATAAAAGTAGACTTTGAAAAATTCCTTTCTGATAATCCTTTTCTTTCTTATACATACATTCATGATAAATCTTAAAGTGCTCATTTTGCCTACATGTCAATTGGTTGTTGGTTTATAAATATTATCCAAATAATAGGAGTTTAACACCTAAGTGGGTCCCCTGCATAAGTAATTCCAAAGCATGGAAAACGTTGATTGATTTGTTAATCTCTTTCCCTACAGTATCAAACCTCCCAATGAACAAAACATTTTGAGCAAGCATGACTCTCGAGGAGTGAATATACTTCGATACCTTTCTATCGAAGTCAAAATATTTTTTAGCTTTCCCTCTCCGATGACATAATGTCCCAACCACAATATCAAAGGGCCTATCATCATATTCATTTTTTAATGTTGTCATTACTCTCTGATACGAACGCTTTCAAAAACCCACAAAGGAATGAAATGAACCAATCCTTGATGTCTTATTCTCGACACACATCTCAATAAAAAAATATGTATTCTTCAATACCCTCCCCATCGGAACAAAGAATGGTTAGGAATTTTTCCCTCTACAATGACTTCCCTTTCCGATAACACTCTCAGACTTCTTCAAATACGACCATTAACTACTACACCTATGATACACAAATATGAGAGATTTGTATCCTCGAATGCATTCATGGATAAATGATGTTATGCCTGCAAATAAATTATCGCACAGTCAACATTAATTTCGTGAGTTAAGGTAATTTGTATCTCCATAATAACTTCAAAACCCTACTTAATTCATTATCTTCTTCAATGAACTTGTTAAAAAATATATTTTGCATACAAAAATCATGAGCTAGCTCTAATCCTTGACCTTGTTTCAAGAGATACAGGTATGTTTTTTTTTTAATTTCTATATCACGACACTATTATTAATGTTCAATAGACTTATGTCTATTTCTCTTTTCACATGACACAACATCTATACCATGTCGCACTCAAACACCAGAAAGGAAGGAAACCCCATAGCACTTGCACCAACACCAACACTTGTACCTACAACAATCCCATGCAACATTTTTGTGATGAATACCATTCATCACACTGAATAAGACCATTTCCCTCGACATGATGATATATACAATACTTTCAACACTAGATATTTCTCACCAAAAGATGAAAAATTTAGAAGTATATCAGAATATCCAGAAAAGTGGCATTCACCAGATAGCTTCATGTCTGATGTTGTTCCCCTATAATGATGTAGCTAAATGGTGTTTCAAACAATTTGACACAAAAATAACTACAATAATTAGCAATCCATAAATTTAGATAGCATATATGAGACCTAGAGAAATTAGTCTCTGATATCACTTGTTAGATTCTGCAATCTCCCTCAACAAGAAATTTTTGAAGAAATTCAATAAGTACCAAAAAGACTTCACCAAGTTGACGGAGGACTAGTGGTTAGATGAAGAAATAAAATTCAAGTAAGGGTGAAGATCAATTCCTTCCCATGAATTCAAAAGGGCATAAATGATACTGATTTCTATGTTAAGCAGACTATATGGGGAAGAAAACAACACACATTTTCAAATGGAATGGCTTCCCATGGAATACACTATTGTGAAGATAGGACACATATTAAACTGGGAAGAAATATTAACCTTCAACATATACCAGAACATCAAAAAATTCCCAGGTATGAAGAAACCATGTTTTAACATGTTTGCATATCTAGTTGACACCATATGCTCTTCCATGAAATCTCCTTCTTTCAGATGGATTTGGGACCAAAACCAACCTCCAATACATGTTTATTATTCATAACTCTGAGACATAAACTAACAAATATATATCTATGTTATATATGATTGTTTCCTCACCCCTCTGCATACCACAATTTTTGGATTCCCAACATATATAATATCAAGGGAAGCCATAATTGGAATGAAAGATATATAGGATTGACATTTAGGAAAATATTACACTTACATCAAGGTATATGAGAATTCTAGGGGCCCACACCTCCTTCCCTATTATTTCCTTGAAAATTTGTTGATTAGATAAATTGCATACCAAACCATGTATAGCGTCCTCCTCGTTACGACAACCATTCTAGTAACAGGTGCAATTTTTTTTTTTTCCTTTAAAGTGTGTGCACGTGTGTAGAAGTAACAACACACTTAACTGTACGACGCCACTCGACAACCAACAAGATGCAACCACGACAAGGAAAAACTGAAGGCACACAACGAGTAACTGCAACAATATACGATCACAAGCATAAGGCGCACATCGCAGCATTAAGACATACTGGGGGTGCACAGTAAGAACACAGAGGGAAGACTCCAGGGTGTTAGGGTTACTGTTTCTGCACAGGAAAGCAGGGTGTTTAGTCTTATGTCTTCTTGAAAGAAGATTAGACAGGCTCCTGGCCGACTGCTCAGGCATAAACTAGTAACCCGACCTAGAACAAGACGCAAGTAGGACGGACACAACAAGACGACTTCGACATATCACCGTCACAACAAGAAACAAACGCCCCAAGACATAAGGCATGCAACTAGCAGCTGTAAGAAGAAAACGACACCAGGTGTTAAGCACAACATAGTTACATAAGGATGAATCCAACAGTAGAGTTTACTATTTCTGCACAGAAAAG
>ML776654.1:333790-362429 GCA_009831015.1 Picea engelmannii | reverse complement strand
AGTTTGAATTGTTAAGATAGATGTAGTATAGTTTCACTTTATGTATTTTCTTTCCTAGAATTAAATTGCAATTATATTTCTTAGTTAATGCTTGAATTTAGTTATGAATTTTTCTTACATAGTATAGAAGTAAAATTAAAATCTCGTTATATTGTTGATGGTTAATACATGAGTAATGAATATGCAGGATAATTGACGATTGTTTCTTTCATGGCTAAATTCTCATTGGATTGTTTAATCCATACCTTTCACTTTGCTATTGAGATTAGTATTGAGCTTATACTGCTTGAATTATCTTTTGTTGTCAAGTGCCATTGAGATATTATAAGACACCGAAGACATTCACACAACCACCAACACTATATTTGAGTTTTCATAGGTTAAAAGATAGTTTTCTTGCCTTCATAGGTTAAGAGATATAGTTTCCTTCTTTCATAGATCAAAAGATATAAATTTCTTGCTTTCATAGCTTAGAAAATAGTTTTATTGTTGTTGTAGGATAGATAGTCTTTTTCTTTGGTAGATTAAAAAGCAATTTGTTTATCATAGATCAAAAGTTAGTTGTTAGTTCTTCTTTCTTTCAATTAAATAGATTTCCTTTTATGAATTAGAAATAGTTTTGAAATTCGAATTAAGAATATAGTCCACTTGCCTCTTAGGCTAGATAGTTGTTCAATGAGAAGTTTTTAATATATTACTTGCAGTAGAAGTTGTCTTAGTGTATTTAGTTGTTTACTTTCTTTGATAGGTTAGTTAGTTGTTTTACTTACTTGTTTACTTGCTTTAATAGGTTAGCTAGTTGTTTTGATTACTTGCTTGTTTATTTACGTGCTTTCATAGGATAGTTTCTCATTGAATTTAGGTTGGAAAGTTAAAGTAGTCTTCTTTTTTTATTTGATTATTGTTATGCTTAATAGTTGCTTTTGTTTATAATTATGAACTAGTTTTCTTCAAGTAGGGTTTTTAATTGTTTTCTTAGAACTATCCATCGATCCTTGGTCCAAAATTACTTAGGTTACCTAGTTTAAAAGTTGCTTAGTAGGGTTTTCTCATTAGATATATTTGCTTGAATAGATTAGCCTTTATATAGCCACTTCCTTAGTTAGACTATACTACTACCAGCCCTTCTACCTTTGGCATATATTTTGATACAACTCTAAGTTTACTTACCCTAGGTTGACAATTTAATTGAGGGTTTTTAGTGTGTTTTTAGTGCATATATAAAAACCATCATTTTTGGTGTCGTTGCCGGGGAGTTGTCTCAAGGTAGTAAATAGTTAGGAAATAGATCATTCCTAGACCTTAGCATTATATTGGTGGCAGGGGAACTTTAAGACAAGAGGTAAGAACTTGCGCATCTGCTATAACAGGTTCCCCCAAACCCAATGGTAGTTTTTATTTTTCTTTTTGTTTACTTTCATGAATAGAACTAGAAACCAAATGGAAGTTTTTTCTTTTGTTTTTTCTTTCTTTCATGAATAGACCTAGAGACCCAAAAGGTAGATACATTAAATATAAATCATACCTTTCAACCAAGGTTACTTTCGATCTTTTTTGGGGAAGGAACGTTCCACTTATAAAATCTGCAGATCGATACCAAAAAACATGAGCTAGCTCAACTCAAAGAGCTAAAATAGTTTCTGAAGGGACTAACACAAGGAAAACTATAGACCAAGAAATTGAAGCATCAATCATATTGAGACAGAAGGCAAGACCACTTGAGCCTTCCACAGAACCAAACGATACAACCTTTTCTTTTACACCACCAATAAGGGACCATAATTTTGAGGACATTATAGACCCTTAACAGGTGAATATTTTGTTTGGTAGTTCAACCAATGTAATTATCTCTCAAATTGACACAGAAACTTTGGTACCAATAGTCTCAATCGGCTCGAGTCGAGTCCTAGACATAAAATCCATAGGAAGACCTTTCTGTCAAATGGAAACCTTGTTCTCTTCAAAGATAAAACCATCTAGGTACTCTCCTTTTGGAAACCAAGACAATATGGATGATAAGGAGGACCATAACAATGTAAGACACGGGGAGGAAGAATAAGCTGGAAACCAAACTGAAAATACCTTCGGGTTTCCGATTTTAGACAATGTCAACATGAAGAATATTCCTCTCTCATCACTGCCTACCTTTTATGGTAAAAACAATGAATATCCAGACACCTTCCTATTTGAATTTGACATCTTGTGTAGGAGCTACAACTACATACAAGATGCCTAGAAACTAAAACTCTTTCGTGCCACTCTCAAAGACTCTGCCCTAAGATGGTTCATGGGGTTGGGAGAATCCAATATTAGGTCTTGGGAAGCCATGAAAGACATCTTTCTTAAGAAGTACCAGGACTACTGCAAGACCAAAGAGTCTTGTAATGACATCTTTAAAATCCAACAGTTAGAAGACGAGACCCTCGAATATTATATGGAAATAGTTGGTTATATCTCCCAAAAGTCAGAATACCATGACCTCCCAGAGGATGCAATTACGGATCTTTTCCTTAAGGGAATTTCAAAAGAGTATCTCGAGATGCTTAACCTGATGGCATCAGGTGACATCTCCCATAAACCATTTTCTAAAATATGTGAAATGTGTAAAAATTACTTAAGGAGTAGAGACAAAATAGGAAAGAATGTTCAGGACCTGTATAATAGAAGCTTAAAACCAGTTAGTTCAGGTGGTATTATGAGAGAAGAGATAGGGAACTTCTTAGAAAACTTCAAAACAGATATCTTAAGCACAATAGGTTCCCAGTTGGACACCCTAAAAATAAAAAAGAAACAGGAGGAGGAAAATGCAGCAATGAGCATATATTTCCCAAGATACAGGAGAAAGCATTCCTAAAGGGAATGCCCATTAGATAACATTTCAGTTTGTGGCTTCTGTACAAAAAACCATGTGACTAAAAAATGTCCATCATTTCCTGGTTTATTATCCATCTATAGGAGTGGAGATCCTGGGGAGTCTTCTTATATACCTATGAGGCCATGGAAGCCTAGGAACCAACCCACATACCCAGATCTATAGTCTCAAGTTCCACCCTATTATAAAAAACAACAAAAATGGAACTCACCAGGTTGGAAAAACTGGTCTACTCAGTACCAACATCCTTGGTTTCAAGGATGGAGAGGAGGACATAATCAAGGAAACCCTCAAGCTCCACCTATCCCTATGTCCAACCATCCTTATCCTCAGTTCCCACCAAACACTCCACAACTTCTATCAGGTTTTGTTCCACCACCTTTACCTCCTATTCCACAACAACAACTACTACAATATAAAAATGCAAGCTCCCCGAGATCAACACTATTACCAGCACAACCAGTGTCGAATCCCAATAACAAGCCCCCTCAACCTCTTCACAAAGTTGAGATGTAGGCCTTCCCGACATATGTTATCACTCATGTTACATTACAGGAGATTCAACTAAGCTCGGATTTTTTTTTGGAGAGACAGAGACCTTCAGTAGTCATCTAGGAAGAAGAAGAAGAAGAAACCACCAAACAACCCACCGATGACACTAGGTGGGAATATGTTATTTTTTTGAAGAATCAAGAACCCAACCTTCTCCAAAATGAACCTTCACAAATTACGAAGGTCCCTCCTTATCTAGACCGAATGGTAATTGAGAAACCAACCACCTGACTAGAATTTGACATTTTGAATGAATTGAAGAATATTTGTGTTAAGATTCCCCTGCTTCAAGCCATTAAAGACATTCCAATCTATAGTAAGGTAGTCAAAAAATTGTGTATCAAGAAGCCAGGTAGGAAGAAGAAGGACCCTCCTACAGTACACTTGATAAGTGATCTTTTCGAATACATACCAGAGTAGCCAAAGCTAGCAAAGTATGGGAAGCCAAGAAACCCCATAGTGACCATAACCATTAATGAGGTCTAAATTGGAAATACTCTCATAGACCTAGGGGTAGCCATCAATGTTATGACCGCTACTACCTTGGAACAATTATAGTTACAACCTATTCTTCAGCCTACCCCAACCATTTTGGAATTAGCAGATAAGACTAGGGTTATACCTGAAGRAATTTTAGATGATATCATGGTTACTTTAGCCTTATGGGAATACCCAGTAGATTTTATTGTCATTCACTCAAAGGATCCTGCCAAAGGTCATCCCGTCATTTTGGGAAGACCTTGGCTAGCCATAGGAAATGCATTTATTGGTTGTAGAGAAGGAGAAATAACAATCTCGAATGGTCTCTCTATCCATAATCTCACCATTTACCCTCCAGCTCAACCTATTATGGAGAATCTATGGTGGCTTGAATGTCCATATGAGAATGAGGAATGGGAAGAACCCATATTTCCAAGTGACCATGCATGGGAAATTTAGGAGAACACAACAGAAAATGTGCTAAACCAGTTCATTTCTGCTATCACATGTGTGGATTTTCCACAGTCTTTTCCCCAATTTGAGTACATGTTTGTGGAATAATTTCAAGAACAATTAGACCCATCCACTTTGTCTTCAACATCTTTCATCTTTGAGATAGATGAGTCTACCATGTCTTATACTATGCCCTACGAGATTAGTCCAGGGAATTTTTTGCATATAAACTCTGGGATAGATGCAGAGCAATAGAAACAATTAGTAGATATCCTTAAAGAAAAATCAGGAGCATTTTCCTGGGAATACACTGACATGAAGGGTATACACCCTAACACATGCATCCATGACATATATACCCAGGGGGTGAACCCTAGAGAAGGATGAACCCAACACTTAAATATATAGTCAAGGAGGAGATCCAAAAGTTGTTAAATGTCATATTCATTTATCCCATATCATATAGTAAGTGGGTATCCCCGCTTGTAGTGGTTCCAAAGAAAGTGACCAGGAAATGGAGAATTTGTGCTGATTTATGGGAACTCAACAAAGCCACTCTGAAAGACTACTTTCCTCTCCCTTTCATTGACCAAGTTCTAGATACCTTTTCTGGAAAGAAGCATTTTTCCTTTTTAGATGGGTAGAATGGGTACAATCAGATTCTTATAGCACTCGAGGACCAGGAAAAGGCTACCTTTACTTGTCCTTGGGGAACCTATGCCTATAGGGTCTTACCATTTGGATTTTGTAATGCTCCTACCACATTTCAACGAGAAGTATTAGGGATATTTGCTGATCTTATTCATGATTGTGTGGAGGTATACATGGATGAATTTACATTCTATGTTAACACTTACCAGGAAGCCTTAGAAAACTTAGAAAAAGTCCTCATCAGATGCCAGGAAATGAACCTATCCCTAAGTCATGAAAGATGCAAAATGTTGTTAACTGGAGGAGTGGTTCTAGGACATCATGTTTCATCTGAAGGGATAAAAGTCGATCCTGAAAAGATTGAGGTCATCATTAGACTTCCACCCCCCAAGACTCAAAAATAGGTGAGAAGATTTCTTGGACATGCTGAATATTAATGATAGTTTATTGAAAATTTTACAAAGATTGTTGCACCTATGTTTGGATTACTAATAAAAGATGTTGATTTTTTTTGGATTGAGCAGTGTCAAACTGCCTTTGAAACCCTAAAAGCTAAGTTGTCTGTGGCACCATTTATTAGAGGGCCCAATTGGACTCTCCCATTTCATATATCCACGGATGCCTTCAACACCGCAATAGGAGGGGTATTAGGGTAGAAAGAGGACCAATAGTCCTATGCCATTTATTTTGTGAGCAATAACTTGTCCACTGCCGAGTTGAACTACACAGTCACCGAGAAAGAATTCTTGGCAAATTTTCATGCTATCAACAAGTTTCGTCATTACATTATAGGTTATGAATTATTTGTACATACCGATCATTCCGCCATTAGATTCCTCATGAATAAACCCATAACTAATGCTCGAGTGACCAGGTGGCTTTTGTTATTGCAAGAATTTAATATCACTGTGCTTGACCGACCTAGAAAGGATAATGTAGTATCTGATTTTCTTTCCCGAATAAAAGATGAGGATGATGATATCCCTGTAGATGATAGTTTCCCAGACAAACACCTATTTTCCCTTTCTGTCAATACCCCATGGTTTGTAGATATGGAAAACTATCTGGCTACTAGGAAGTTACCGTCTCATTTGTCACCTCATGAAAAGCGGAAAATTATTACACAGAGTGCTAATTACTCTTGGGTTGGTCATGATCTTTTCACACAGGTCCTGATTTGATTATTCGTAGATGTGTCTGACAAAACGAGGTACCTAAAATACTATGAAGTTGTCATGATGGACCATGCGGTGGCCATTTTTCTGAAAAACGTACATCATATATGGTGTTACATTCGGGTTACTATTGGCCTAGAATTTTCAAATATGCTGCCAAATATGTGAGAAGTTATGATACTTTCCAAAGGATAGGAAGACCTACATCAGCTGACGAAATGCCTTTGCATGCCCAAGTTATGATAGAACCCTTCGAAAAATGGGCCCTCGACTTTGTAGGACCAATTTCATCGATGTCCCGTAGGAAGAACTATATTTTGGTTTGCACGAACTATGTCACAAAGTGGGTAGAGGGAAAAGCCCTATTCAGGGCTACAGAGAAATCTGTTGTCGAATTTATCTATGAAGACATCTTTACCCGCTTCGGTGTCCCTCATGAAATTGTTACCAACCAAGGCACTCAATTCACTTCCAAGCTGATGAAAGAGATAACAGATAAATATGGGATTTAACATTGTAAATATTCTCCATATCACCTGTAGGCCAATGGTCAAGTAGAATCCACAAAGAAAGTTATAGAAGCCATCTTGACCAAGATTGTTCAATGACATCACCGATATTGGGATGATAGGCTCCCAGAGGCTTTGTGAGCATACCAAACCACCTGGAGAAATACCACTGGGCATACCCCTTATGAGCTAGTGTATGGGAAACAAGTTATTTTACCAATAGAATTCCAAGTAAGGACCTTCTGTATTTCCATAGAATTGGGATTGAACTTAGATGAGGCTCAGAATCAATGATCCCTACAATTGAATGAGTTGGATGAAATCAGGCAAGATTCCATCCAACGGACGATATTATTCCAAAACCAGAGGAGCCAGTGACATGAAAAGTTTATAAAGAAGAAGCACTTCCAACCTAGTGATTGGGATCTATTGTTTGATTCCCGATTCAAAACCTTCAAAGGAAAACTCACCACTCGGTGGTTGGGCCTTTATGAAGTAGACACTGTATATGACAATGGAGCTGTAAAAATTAAAACAATTGATGATGGACAAGTCTCCTTTGTAGTAAATGGACACCGACTTAAATTTTATCATAAGCCCATTTCCAAAGAGGATTTTCTACAGGTCATGTCAGCTAACAAGGCATTGGCCTTAGTAGATGGGGAAGTCCCTCGTTATTCTTGAAATTTTTTCTAAATTTTCTACTGTATATATGTAAATAATCTTTTGAATTTTGTTAATAAGGCAATTCTAGAGATTCAAGTAAGTATTTATTTCACCAAGAGTACACAGTTCAAGGATGTTTCTTCAAAAACATTGTTACACTTGAATTTTGTGTCTGCTAAAGCATCAAATGCATATTGACTTACTGTAATTAGCCATATTTTTGCAAACATTCTCATTTTTTAAGGCATTCTAAAGCAGTTTCTCTTGAAACTCTTCACCATTGTATAAGGAGGTGATACCATAACTATCAAGCCTAGAGGTCTCTCATAGAGTTTTTCCAAGAAACTTGAGTAAGTGAGTCAAGTGTCTTTATCAAAGAGTAACAAGGAGGTCTAATTAGCGGTTAGTCATGGAAACATCACAATAACTACAAAAGAAGAAAGTGAGTTGAGCCTAGAGATACCTTTCTGTTCTTTCTTAATGGTACCATCCACTACACACTAAATAGCTTGATTATATCATATCTTTAGATAGGCCACGTCCACTTAAGTACCCCTTACGTTAGGACAATCACTAAGTAATATAACGGAAAGTCATCCTCTAACATAAATACCATCCCAATTGAAAAAAAAAAAAAAAAGTTGTTTTCAAAGTTGTTCCCCCATCTTCTTGCATAAAGTAATCTTATACTAAAATCTTAAAAGATGGAGGGCCAGTTTCTGAGGGTTTAAGAGGCTAACCCACTGGGATACTGAATAGGTCTGATGGCAGCGGGTACTGGCTTGTGGTATGAATAGGTAAACCCATCAGAGTATTGAACAACCTTGCTGACAGCGGGGCATTCTACCTAGCGAGGATGGTAATCTGACAAAAATAAATAATAAATTTAAACTTGTTCTGATGTACGACATTACTTGCAGACAAAGCTGACATGAAGTATGTGTGGTTAAGCTAAGGTTAATGAACTCCATAAACTTGCCATTGGGAAATAACTTTAAGACTATATTGAAACTCTCTTGCCTATCTCTTCTTATATATATATAAGATCTCTTATCTTATAGGTGGGGCCATCTTCTAACCGTCTCGTCGGACCAATCTGTAAAATTTATCTTTACACTTGACATACTATAAATTTTCGGCTATTGGGGGATACTGATTGGTTTCCTATACTTTTGATTGTGAGGTGTCACAATACTTAGGTGTGGGGGAGGGGTTCATGAGCTGACAAATGATCATTTCCTAGAGAAATGGATCTTTGCAAGAGTTTTTGTATTATTTCCATGATACAGGTTATTACATTGATAGCCATTCTTATTTTTTTTTTAAAGTGCTAAACTCCTGTGTGCTATAAATTACTTAACATATACTTAACAAACCACTCTTTATCGGTTTATCTTTCATTACAAGATGTACATTGTAGGATTGACAATACATGTTTTATGCTTTCTATAACCTCTTTATTGTAGGATTGACATTATATGTCATATGCAAGAGGATTGAGTGAGCATGATGGAAAAATCAACAACAAGGGAACATTCTGCCTCTGCTCATTTACCACTATGATTGTCAAAAACACTTCAAATTTGCAGGCTATCCATTATAAGAGGTGCAAATGTACTTAACACAGAAGTACCATATGAAGTACCATATGAGGTGCTATATGAAATATCGTATGAGGTGCCATATGAAGTGCCGAACAGAATACCATATGAGTTACACACCAGTAATTGTCCTAGATTCCAGGTAACTAGAACTCAATTACATTCAATTGAATTGGTTGCAGGCAATTGATTGAAGATGATTTATATGTTCATGATCAAATGTCCAAGTCAAAAGACTTGGACATTGATCTAACTACGCATCATTACATTTCCCCCAAAAACGAGCCATGGGATTCAAATTTTCCACACATGGCATCTCGTGCGCACATGTGTGCAACCTACTCCACCATAGGCACATTCAAATTCAGGCTGGGTGACCATTATCTCAATTCACCCTTGCCATTTTATCTGCCCTACGTTGAGAAATCATGCCCAACCTTTGCCATTTCTTCCCCTGTTTGAATTACGCTCAACCCGTGCCAATTCGTGCCATCTCTTGGTCCGTTTGTGCCCTTGCCTGGTGAATTTTTCCTCTGCCACAATGCCTAGGAGGTATGAACCCTCTTCCTATGTGAATCTTTTTTCCATTCCCGAATTTGCTCAATGCGAAGAGGTGTTTTTGCACACAGGTTGGGGGCTATTTTTGTCTAATTTGCAGGGCCATGATGACGTCCTCTCCATGCAATTTTCCCTCGGTTTCGATGGGAATACAACATGCGTGGGGTCTCTTTCCTTTGAATTCTCAGAAGAGTCCATTGTTGCAGCCATGAAGCTTCCACAAATGGAAGATAGATGGTTCAAAAACCACCAACTGTTGCGCTCAAATTCTAACAGGGTTTTTAAGCCCGAATTCGAGAACATTTCAGGAGCAAAAGGATATTATAGGGAGTGGATAAAGGTGGAATTGATCAACTCTCTCATCGTCATCACGAGGTTGATTACATGCGAAGGTAGATACTCCACTTTCAAAGATTGTCATTTCAGATTGCTGGCTCATTTTCTGTTCAACAAATTGTTGAACTTCCCCTTCTATTTTCTAAAAATCTTGGAGAAGATGTCCTCTCAAGTGAGGAAGAATGTGAATAACCTCCACAATAGTCTCTTTCACCATGGCTTGATCAAACTCCTTGTTCTAGCCTAACTATAGAAACAAGGGAAAACTTGGGATGCCTTTATCTACCAATTTGCAAACCCTCACTTGACAGTTAAAACTGGAAAAAATCCACTTAGAATAAAAACTATCTCTCCATCCAAGCCTCGCTCTCCAAAAAATCCAAACCCCCTTGCACAAACACTCTCTTTGCTGGAACAATAAAAAAATCTTGTTGATATCCCTACTTCTTCATCGGGTAAAAAGACCCAGAGCAAAGACTAAAAGAAACCTATTGTTAACCCCCAAATGCCTTCAATCTCTCTTGATCCCACACCTTAAAAGCTCCAAGAAGTAATCCAACAAGACTTTCCCATCGTTCCCACAGATAGGAGGGGAGCCAATTGATTTAGTACAAGACCCTTTCAAAAGAGTACCTGGAGAAAAAGAACAAAACCTTATGCAAAACCCATGCCTGCTTTGAATCCTATCCAAGTGTCCTCCGATCTTGAGAGCCCTCACAAGAGACTTAGGGAAGTTTCTACGAATGGATTAGAGCCACTAAGAAAGACAAAATCAGAACCTACCTCTCCTTACCAATCCCCCATCACTCCTACTTCACCCATGCCTACTCTAGATCCTAAGATTGATAGATTGTCCACATCCCTCAAAGGATCTAAGCTTTCCTCTGAGATCATCGATTCTTCCCCATCCATTGAGAAGCTACAAAAAGAAAACCATCAGCTTCTCCAATAGTTGAAAGAGAGGAAGAAAATAGACAAACACCTTCATCATGATAATGCAGTCCTCCAAGAAAAGGTTAACTCCCTTCAACGGTTGGTCGATGAAATGACCAAATCTAACTAGAACCTCAAAGCATAGTTGAAGCAACACAAGAGTTATAATTCAAAGCCTTCACAGCAAGAAGGAGAAGCTTCAAAATCTAATCCTCCTCAGCAAGCCTAGTCACGAGGGGCAATTTCTTTTTGTTTGCAGTGGGACCTACAAAATCAAAAGTGTGGGGGTAATGTTGGGCGAGAGATATGATCAATTTTGTGACAGTTATTAGACACTTTTGTTGAATATACATATGTGTTTTTCATGTTTTGAAGGAGTTTTTTGAAGAATTTTGTGCTAAAACGGTATGATCTACACCAAGTATGTATGATTTGTGTTTGATGTTCATATTAAGTATAATTCATCACGTTTTTATGTTTCTAAGGAACTAATTCATGTTTTTTGGTGTTATAGGGAAAAAATGCATCACGTTTATGCTTTCGGCACTCAGTGTGGCACTCCTTTCAGTACTTGATCCGGTACTTGGTCCAACACCGCGTCCTGCACAAAAATGGTGGGTGATTTGGCGGTTATGGTATTGGAGGCCAGTGGTGGGCGAATCAGGAACATGGGTTTTGCTCGTGCTTGCCCCCTTCAGCTACTAAACTCCTGACAACTCAGTTTTGGTTGTTAAACAGGGAAATTATTCGCCCGCTCCATTTCAACAGTTAGGGCATCATTTAATGTACATTATCGAATTTAGAAGTGGTTCCACCCTCTTGTGGTCAACCACTTGGTATGAAAATATTATAAATACCACCGTGGTGGTCAGAGAATTGTTAAGGAAGTAGACGAACTAGTGTGATAGGGAAAAACACGATTTTACTCTGTTTTGCTATTTTTCAGTGCCAGATTATATAGAAACTGTGTTTTTGAGTTTTTATGGTGAAATCGAATTGTTGAGTTCATGGTGTGATTTTAGGAAGTGACCATGACTTGCTGGGGGGCCCACCAGTAGTCTGGTAACTGGTCTTTATGTTGTTTATGCATTTTATAGTTTAGTTGTTCTCTTTATTTCCTGTACATGCATTATCATTTTGTTAATTAGTTTGTTGTTGTAGTTTAATTTCTTTAACTCTCTTTTGTAGGTTAATATGAAAGATTATGTTAGCATGCATTGATATTGTAGTTAGGAACGAATTTGCCAATTCCTAGACTAACCCCGTGTGCAATTAGATATTAGATTATGTTTTTTGTTTATGATTTTAGAATCAAATTTAAAATAGAGTTTGAAATAGAATAGAACAGAGTTTTATTTCATGTTTTCTTTAACAAGGATTTGATGGATGGATAGGGTTAGATTTAGTTTTTAATTATAGATTGCTTATTCCATTTTTACATAGACCTTGCTTAATTAGTTGTTGGTTAATGTATTTGGTAGTTTACTTTTTAATATCATTTTTTAATTTATGTTCTTAAGCATTTCCCTTATTGCAGTTTGAATTGTTAAGATAGATGTAGTATAGTTTCACTTTATGTATTTTCTTTCCTAGAATTAAATTGCAATTATATTTCTTAGTTAATGCTTGAATTTAGTTATGAATTTTTCTTACATAGTATAGAAGTAAAATTAAAATCGTGTTATATTGTTGATGGTTAATACATGAGTAATGAATATGCAGGATAATTGACGATTATTTCTTTCATGGCTAAATTCTCATTGGATTGTTTAATCCATACCTTTCACTTTGCTATTGAGATTAGTATTGAGCTTATACCTCTTGAATTTAGGTGCATATGGATGATAAGGAGGACCATAACAATGTAAGACACGGGGAGGAAGAATAAGCTGGAAACCAAATTGAAACTACTTTCGGGTTTTCGATTTTAGACAATGTCAACATGAAGAATATTCCTCTCTCATCACTGCCTACCTTTTATGGTAAAAACAATGAAGATCCAGACACCTTCCTATTTGAATTTGACATATTGTGTAGGAGCTACAACTACATACAAGATGCCCAGAAACTAAAACTCTTTTGTGCCACTCTCAAAGACTCTACCCTAAGATGGTTCATGGGGTTGGGAGAATCCAGTATTAGGTCTTGGGAAGCCATGAAAGACATCTTTCTTAAGAAGTACCAAGACTACTGCAAGAACAAAGATTCTCATAATGACATCTTTAAAATCCAATAGTTAGAAGACGAGACCCTCGAATATTATATGGAAAGAGTTGGTTATATCTCCCAGAAGTCAAAATACCATGACCTCCCAGAGGATGCAATTAGGGATATTTTCCTTAAGGGAATTTCAAAAGAGTATCTCGAGATGCTTAACCTGATGGCATCAGGTGACATTTCCCATAAACCATTTTCTGAAATATGTGAAATGTGTAAAAATTACTCAAGGAGTAGAGCCAAAACAGGAAAGAATGTTTAGGACCTGTATAATAGAAGCTTAAAACCAGTTAGTTCAGGTGGTATTATGAGAGAAGAGATATGGAAATTCTTAGAAAACTTCAAAACGGATGTCTTAAGCATAATAGGTTCCCAGTTGGACACCCTAAAAGTAAAAAAGAAACAGGAGGAGGAAAATGCAACAATGAGCATATATTTCCCAAGATGCAGGAGAAAGCATTCCTAAAGGGAATGCCCATTAGATAACATTTCAGTTTGTGGCTTCTGTGCAGAAAACCATGTGACTAAACAAATGTCCATCATTTCCTAGTTTATTATCCATCTATAGGAGTGGAGATCCTGGGGAGTCTTCTTATATACCTATGAGGCCATGGAAGCCTAGGAACCAACCCACATACCCAGATCTACAGTCTCAAGTTCCACCCTATTATCAAAAACAACAGAAATGGAACTCACCAGGTTGGAAAAATTGGTCTACTCAGTACCAACATCCTTGGTTTCAAGGATGGAGAGGAGGACATAATCAAGGAAACCCTCAAGATCCACCTATCCCTATGTCCAACCATCCTTATCCTTAGTTCCCACCAAACACTCCACAACTTCTATCAGGTTTTGTTCCACCACCTTTACCTCCTATTCCACAACAACAACCGCTACAATATAAAAATGCAAGCTCCTCGAGATCAACACTATTACCGGCACAACCAGTGTCGAATCCCAATAATAAGCCCCCTCAACCTATTCACAATGTTGAGATGTAGGCCTTCCCGACATATGTTATCACTCATGTTACATTACAGGAGATTCAACTAAGATCAGAATTGTTTTTGGAGAGACAGAGACCTTTAGTAGTCATCCAAGAAGAAGAAGAAGAAGAAGAAACCACCAAACAACCCACCGATGACACTAGGTGGGAAGATGTTATTTTCCTGAAGAATCAAGAACCCAGCCTTCCCCAAAATGAACCTTCACAAATTACAAAGGTACCTCCTTATCTAGACCGAATGGTAACTGAGAAATCAACCACCTGACTAGAATTTGACATTTTGAATGAATTGAAGAATATTTGTGTCAAGATTCCCCTGCTTCAAGCCATTAAAGACATTCCAATCTACAGTTAGTCAAAAAATTGTGTAGCAAGAAGCCAGGTAGGAAGAAGAAGGACCCTCCTACAGTACACTTGATAGGAGATATTTTCGAATACATACCAGAGTAGCCAAAGCTATCAAAGTATGGGAAGCCAGGAAACCYYGTAGTGACCATAACCATTAATGAGGTCTAAATTGGAAATACTCTCATAGACCTAGGGGTAGCCATCAATGTTATGACTGCTACTACCTTGGAAAAATTATAGTTACAACCTATTCTTCAGCCTACCCCAACCATTTTGGAATTAGCAGATAAGACTAGGGTTATACCTGAAGGAATTTTAGATGATATCATGGTTACTTTAGCCTTATGGGAATACCCAGTAGATTTTATTGTCATTCACTCAAAGGGTCTTTCCAAAGGTCATCCCRTCATTTTGGGAAGACCTTGGCTAGCCACATCCAATGCATTTATTGGTTGTAGAGAAGGAGAAATAACCATCTCGAATGGTCTCTCTATCCAGAAGCTCACCATTTACCCTCCAGCTCAACCTATTATGGAGAATATATGGTGTCTTGAATGTCCATACAAGAATGAGGACTGGGAAGAACCCATATTGCCAAGTGACCATGCATGGGAACTTTAGGAGAACACAACAGAAAATGTGCTAAACCAGTTCATTTTTGCTATCACATGTGTGGATTTTCCATAGTCTTTTCCCCAATTTGAGTACATGTTTGTGGAATAATTTCAAGAACAATTGGACCCATCCACTTTGTATTTGACATCTTTCATCTTTGAGATAGATGAATCTGCCATGTCTTATACTATGCCCTACGAGATTAGTCCAGGGAATTTTTTACATATAAATTTTGTTATATTGTTGATGGTTAATACTTGAGTAATGAATATGCATGATAATTGACAATTGTTTCTATCATGGCTAAATTCTCATTGGATTGTTTAATCCATACCTTTCACTTTGCTATTGAGATCAATATTGATCTTATACCGCTTGAATTATATTTTGTTGTCAAGTGCCATCGAGATATTATAAGACATCGAAGACAGTCACACAACCACCAACACTATATTTGAGTTTTCATAGGTTAAAAGATAGTTTTCTTTCTTTCATAGGTTAAGAGATATAGTTTCCTGCTTTCATAGATCTATAGTTTTCTTTCTTTCATAGCTTAGAAAATAGTTTTATTGTTGCTGCAGGATAGATAGTCTTTTGCTTTGGTAGATTAAAGAGCAGTTTGCTTATCAGAAATCAAAAGTTAGTTGTTAGTTCTTCTTGCTTTCAATTAAATAGATTTCATTTTATGAATTAGAAATAGTTTTGAAATTCGAATTAAGAATATAGTCCACTTGCCTCTTAGGCTAGATAGTTGTTCAATGAGAAGTTTTTATTAGATTACTTGCAGTAGAAGTTGTCTTAGGGTATTTAGTTGTTTACTTGCTTTGATAGGTTAGTTAGTTGTTTTGCTTACTTGTTTACTTGATTTAATAGGTTAGCTAATTGTTTTGCTTACTTGCTTTAATAGAATAGTTGTTTGCTTGTTTATTTAATTGCTTTCATAGGATAGTCACTCATTGAATTTAGGTTGGCAAGTTAAAGTAGTCTTCTTTTGTTTATTATTATGAACTAGTTTTCTTCAAGTAGGGTTTTTACTTGTTTTCTTAGAACTATCCATCGATCCTTGGTCCAAAAGTACTTAGGTTACCTAGTTTAAAAGTTGTTGAGTAGGGTTTTCTCATTAGATAGATTTGCTTGAATAGATTAGCCTTTAGGTAGCCACTTCTTTAGTTAGACTATACTACTACCAACCCTTCTACCTTTGGCATATATTTTACTACAACTCTAAGTTTACTTACCCCGAGTTAACAATTTAATTGGGAGTTTTTAGTGTGTTTTTAGTGCATATATAACAACCATCAATATTATGAAATAGGTGAGAACATAAATGCCATAGATTCAAGAATTTTTTTGGCCTGTGGTGAAATAAAAGATGTTTTTCAATGGATAACTGCAACTCCTCACGTTAATACAATTTTCACCATTATAGTTGTTGATTTTCCTCTAGCATATGGATTTGTCTTGGGAAGATATTGGTTCTCATTAATTGGAGGGTATATCATGAATGATGAAAGTTACATGATGCTTCCAAATAAATATGGGACCATGATCAGAGTTCCTCGAGAGAATAGAAATCTTGTATCATTTAAGAAAAAAGAAAATGAAGTAATGCAACATTATGTTGGTGTTGGAATTGGGAATTATGTTGTCTTTAGTACAGAACAAATAAGTCTACCAAAACATGATGAAGAAAACTCTTTTCAAGGATTTTGGAAGATGTCATTTGATGGAGCTTGTTCTAAGTATGGAAATGGAGCTGATATTGTTTTGAAAATCCCTTAGTATGGTATCTATCTCCATGCTATCGTACTAGAATTCCCATGTACTAATAATGAAGCAGAATGTGAATCATTAATTCAAGGAATGTTTGTTGTCCTTCAAATGAAAGTAGAAAATCTAGCAATAACTTGTGATTCAGAGTTGTTTATCAATCATATCAGGAAGAAATGAAATATTACAAACAAATAATTGAAACATTGTGTAAGAAGAGTTTGTGAATTCATGGAATCTTTTAACTCTTTCAATATCTCTTTTGTTCATGCAAGTTTTTGAAAACAATGAGCATATTGTGGGATTCCTCACAGATAATGGTTCATTGATATTGAATGATTTAGAAGAGAGCCAAAATACTCGTAAGGAAATCCATAATCAATGTGTACTCACTCCTAAGTATTATGTAACAAGAGATGACCAAACAAATATTCTAGATCCAAAAAAAGAACTGTTTGTTAGAAAATTTCAAGAGACACAAAATATCAACATTGATACTTCTAATTTTCCAAATTACATAAATCTGGGTACTAGTTTCACTGTTGAAGAAATTGGTCAATATACTCAAATGTTAAAAGAATTTCAAGACATTTTTTCTTGGAGTTATGATGATTTAAAAGAATATGACAAGCCCATATTTTATCATATTATACCACTCAAAGAGGGATCAAAACCTTTCAAGAAAAAATTAAGAATGATACATCCCAAGATAAATTCTCTAATGAAGATAGAATTAGAGAAACTAAAGAAGGATGGTATAATTTTTTCTATCATAAATTCAGAATGGCTTTCAAGTCTTGTGGTAGTAAGAAAGAAGAATGGTGAAATTCACCTTTGCGTTGATTTTAAATATCTTAATCAAGAAAGAATTAAAGATAATTACCCACTCCCTAACATGGAGATGTTGTTGCAACAAGTCAATAATTCTGCATTTATGTCCATGTTGGATGGGTTTTCAGGATATAATCAAGTTCTTGTAGCCGAGGAAGACAGACCAAAAACTAAATTCATAAATTTTGGACACATGAGATAAGATAAACATGAGTGTGCATATTATTAATGGATATGATACACATATATACACATCCATATGACCTTTGTATTCTCGTCCAATGTCTCTTGGTATCTCGACGTCAGTTACATTATTTTGACTCTTCACATTACGTGAATTTCGTAACCCCAAGGATTGCATTTCCAACACTCTCCCCATTAATCCGAAGGGGTATATATGAGTCCAAGGCGAGAACTGGTATCTGAAAGTGGGCAACTGAAATTTGGAAGTGTGCAACTACTCATGGTTGAATGTGCTCTCTGAATTTGGTGGTTTTGGGATGACCACAAAACGAATGGCTAGCAGAAGTTGATGTCTTTTACTAAATGTAGCTGGTGATTTAAGGAAGACCACAAACCAATCTGGTGGTTTAAGGATGACCACAAACTCTGGAAACCTGCTCTAGGATCAATGATTCCTATAACATTTTCTTAGTTAGTTAGAAGTTGGAAGTTAATGTCTTCTGTTAATTGGAAGTGCTCTTAAATGATGGTTTAAATATGACCATAAATTGTTCTTTATAAGAATTTGAATGTCTTCTTCCAAATGGAGGTTTAACGAAAACCACTAACCGTTGTCTAGCAAAAGTTTAAATTCTACTACTAAGTGGTGGTTTAAGGAAAACCATAAACCAATCATGCTTGCTTGTCACTCTTTCTTCTTGGTGTTGTTCCACTAATAGGGCTTCGAAACTAAGCCTAAATGTCAATCGTTGATGTTGTTCCCCCCTGTCAGGGACAAGTTAAGAAGATGAAAATCTATCCACAACAATATGTTTCAATACCTGATAGTGAATTCGTCGGTATGAATGACATATCTTCTTGACTATTGATGACCATCACCAAGAAGGAATCCACCCATAGTGGTTCTTTACTCTAGTTATTGTATTGTGTTTGAAACACTTATCAGAAGGATGATTGAGTTGTCCACAATGATCGCAATGATGAATATCAAAGCACTGATCTTGCATGTGGCCAACTCGCTGACAATGTTGGCATATATGAATATGCTCTTGAACTAGAGCAGGTGAATGTGTACCATCTTGGAGTAGTCCAACACTATGAAACTCGATCGGTTTTGTGTAATACATATTATGAAAGGTGAAATTATTTTCATATCTGATACCTATTCTATGCTTGTCTGATTTTTTCCCATGGTCTGATGATCCACTTGGAAAGAGGAAGTTGATCTGCATATGTATTTGAATCTGGTGTTGTCTCACTAAGTGGTTGTTGCGCTAATTGTTGGTATGAATAGGCATCATCATCTTATTCATCTTCGAAAATAGGGTTCTTAACAAGGAATAGTTTAGAATGTTGTCACAAATTTTGTCGCTTAAGTGCATCGTGAAGAAGATGAGTCTGAGTTTGCACCAATGCTTCTTTGTCTTGCGAAACATGCAAGCATGTTACAATAGACTCGAAAGTTTCCTTATCAGTGGTGATTGTATTTTCTACAGAGCAGAAGATTAGAGTGTTCAATAACTCTATGAGTTCCTCAACTCGAGCCATTTTAAAGACAAAACACAGGGTTTCTTGCAACTCCACCCTTTAACAATGAGACCCAAAAATGAAACCAACAAATAGAGGGTGTCAGCTTCTACCTAAAATACACCGGTTTACAAGATTTAATTTCAAAAAGTGCGAGCAAATTACAAAGACATTGTTTGCAAGTATACCTCAATTCTAATTCTGGAGTGGAAAGGATATTCAATATTGAATGTGTCGTTCAATTTCCAACTTCTTGGTCTTCTTTCCAACAGCTGAGCAAGGGAACAAACTAACAAACTGAATATTTTCCCTAAAACATTAAAGTATCATCTTTTGTTGTGAGGTCGAAGTGCCTTGAGTAAGCTCCACTGGAAAGGAATTTCATCCATTGCAACTTTTAAGAAGTGAAAACCATTTCTTGATTGTTGTGATAGAATAGAAGTTTGCATTCCAAACTTCATAATAGTTCTTATTAGTCTGCTTCTTTGACCTCGAGCTCCAAAGAACAAATTCCACTTAGTAACAAGGATTTGATTATATCGGAAGTTGAGTGGAGCATGTGAGATTTTTTTATGAGAGAGCTCTTGCACAGAATTGTAATAAACAGAGTGGGCAGAAAAGAGTCGTGCAACGATAGTCTTGTGAGTTGGGTGCACTGTAAGTGGGTGAAAACCGTGAGAAGATAGTGACACCACAGTGCGAAATTAGGGTTTAATAACACCGGAGAATCCACGCATCATATACACCAGTTCAAGCTCTATCCGGTCGAGCACCAGACCGTATTCCATACCTCCACCTCCATAACATCTTTATTATTTTGTTGCATTTGAATAGGACTGGAACTACTGTTCGAGTGGTTGTTGTATGCAGTGGAAGATTTCAAAAACAGAAAATGAGAGGAACAACGATATCTCTATTTCTATGAAGCTTCAACCTCGTATTCTTCTTCACGCGTTTGATAGAGGGAAACGCCGACCTGAGGTCAAATCGTGAGCATATATCCCGACATCGTCAGCATATTGCAACCTATGAAGACGAATATGCTTCGCAGTAATCTTTAAAATTTTGTTGGATGGACGGGATGCGTGAGAGGAGAGTGCGAACGATGATAGAGAAAACCTGAACAACTGTGCATGGAAAAGTAACGTGCGCACGACAGAGATAGGCAATGAATGAGTCTAACAGAGAGACTGTGTATTCCAAGTAACAGATTCGTTCCAGATTTTACAGATGAGCAAAGCCGCGTGGTGGTCAAACTAATGGACGTTAGGATTCGATTTTGGAGGAAACCCTAAGGGTAGAGAAATGCATACTGGCAGGAGGACATGCGTTTGAAATGAAACACCCAGGGCTGAGTTAATCATGGAGTTAGGCCCCAGGGCTGAGTTAATTATGGAGTTAGGCCAGGATCCGATACACTGTTGGACACATGAGATAAGATAAATGTGAATGTCCATATTATTAGCACAGCCGCAAAGTGGTTGGCGGTTGGCGGCTAGCGGCTGGTTAACGCTGAAACGCACATAGGGTTGGTGTTGTGGCTGGTGAAAGCTGAAACACACAGTTGAAACGCACATAAAGTTGAGGAAATTCAAAAGCTAATTTTAAATCTGGTAATTCCAAAGGTTAATCAGCAATCACATGGTGGTACAGTAATTTCTTAATATGATTAGGTAAATGTTAAAAAGTAAACAGATTAAGTGATGTATTCAAAAATAGAAGGAAGTTATGAAGAGTAAATTACATTCATTGATTTGGGAGAACGACTAAGAATCATCTTCAATTGTCAGCCATCTGATTAGAATTTTAGATTAAACGCTGATTAATTATGCCCATCTCCAATAGATATACACCTTTCGACGTAATTAATGGATATGATGCATATATACACATCTACATGACCTTTGGATTCTCGTACAAATTGTGTTGTACTCCCGATGTGCGTCATTCAAATTATTTTGAGTATTCACATTACGTGAAGTTTGTAACTTAGGATTAAGTTTCCAACAATAACACTATGGGGGACGTATGCTTATGTTAGATTGTCATTTGGATTGAAAAAAGCATGTGCAACATTTCAGAGAACAATGGACTCTTCTTTCATAGATTTTATTGCAAAATTCATGACATATTATCAAGATGACCTAACTTTTTATTAAAATTAAGAGAAATACATATTAAGCATTGCAGACAAGTATTTGAAAAGTGTACAATGTATGGAATATCTTTCTACCCCAAAAAAATTGTGTTTTCCATAACAAAAGGAAAAGGAAATCTCTTAGGCCATATTGGGAGTAAAGAAGGATTATATGTTGATCCAAAAAGAGTAAATACAACAAATGATCTAAAACCTCCTACTTCAATAAAATGAGTACAATTTTTCTTTGGAAAAATAAACTTTGTTCATATGTTTGTACCAGATTATGCTACAATTGCCAAGCTAATAAATAAATTGTTGAAAAAATATAAGAAATTTGAATGGACACCAAATATTCAAAAAGATTTCATAGAAATCAAACACGATATCACTACAGAAATACAAAATTCATATTGTACTCATTTTCTTATGAAGAAACCATTGCCTCCATCCTTACCCAAAAAAAAATAAAAAAATTAAAAACTCTCAATTGTTTTCATGAGTAAAACCTTGTATGATTATGAATTAAATTATTCAATCATTGAGAAGAAAGCTCTTTCATTGGTCAAAGCAATTTTTCATTTAAGGACTTACATTCTATCATCCCACATCATTGATTATGTTCCACATTCACCAATAAAGATGTTGCTTAGTCAACAACTGAGAGAAGGAAGATGAGAGATTTGGTTAGAAAAGATTCAAGAATATGATTTAGAAATTAAACCTTTGAAAACCATTAAGGGGCATGAATTATGTAAATTCATGACTAGGATTGAAGTTGTGAATATTTCCCCTCTCAATGGATTTGATCTTGTAATACAAGGAACAAGTTTAGCAAACTCATAATGGTATAAGGACATAATTTTGTATCTGAAATTTTCTTGAAATGTATTATAAATAAATAAGAACCTTGAAAATGAAGACAAATCAACATGTTCTAGTAGCTGGTGTATTGTTCCGGAGAAATTTCGATGGTGTTCTATTGAGATGCTTAGATCATTCAAAGCCTAGATAAATACTTCAAAAGGTTAATAATGGTGTTTTTGGTGGACATTTTTTGCTAGTTGCAACAGGTCACAAAATCATTTGGGATGGTTATTATTGTCAAACTATGTTCAAAGATGTTTATGAGTTGATTCACAAGTGTATTCCATGCCAAATCTTATCGGGAAAAATGAAAAGAGTTGAAATTCCATTACAATATACAACGGTGGAGCAATCATTCACTCAATGGGGCTTAGATGTGATTGGTCCAATAAATCCTAAATCTACCAAAGAGAATCTGTATATTATTACTACAGTTGATTATTTCACCAAGTGGCAAGAAGCTATGGATTTAATAAATTCATATTCAACGTAGTTGATTCATTTTCTAAAAGAACATATCTTGTCAAGATTTGGTGTACCAGAAAAATTCATAACAAACAATGGCTCAATCTTCATTCGGTCAAAATTTACAAAATTTTGTGGAGAATATGAAATTGTCATAGGGAAATCATCCAACCATTATCCACAAGGTTATGGCTTAGGAGAGTCAACAAACAAAAAATTAATTCTAATTATCAAGAAGACAATTGAGGCCAACCACAATAATTGGCATAACAAGTTGATAAATGCACTCTGGGCAAGCCATCTTACTCCAAAAGATAGTACTGGACATTCCCCATATACTTTAGTGTATGGGAAAGAAGAAACATTATTGTTATATTTGGAATTGAATGCCCTTGCTCTTATTGGAAGTGATGAAAATGAAAAAGAACAATCACCCATGCAAAAAAATATAATGAACTCCCGCCATTGGAAGAAAAAAGGGAACAAGCAATATTGGAAATAAACAAAAGACATCAAGCAGTCAAAAAATACTTTGAAAAGAGTACTACTTCAAAGGAGTTTCAAAAGGATCAACTGGTTTTGTTGTGGAAAAAATCAAAAGAAAAGCCATATTTTGACACAAAATTTGAAGCTCTTTGGATTGGACCATATCAGATTGAAAATGTTATTGGTTACAATTCATACTTGTTGAAGGATATGAAAGGAACGATTCAATCGTTTCTTGTGAATGAGAAATATCATAAACATATCCTCTATTAAAATCTTTAAGTCAAAGTCTATATATAGTTATTGTTGGTACTCCATTGTATATCCCCTATCAGTCTATTTTCTTTTATTTTCCTTTCGACTCCATTTGACCAATGGAAAAATATTTTGGATTCTCAACAACACACAAGAAATCATTGTCCCACAATTGGAGCCAAATGTTGATCTATATTCGTCGATCAATATTAGTACATATGCACCCATCCTTATTATTTTTCATTTTTTTTTTCTTTCCTTTTCAAATCTCCCTTAGTTAGTTATTTTCTCCTTTCAAATGCGGGTTGTGGTCCATACTTCTATCAAATTCCCAAGTCTGCACACCCACAAACCTGTGTACCAATACTTAGTCATTTTTCTTCTTTTGAAATCCCAACAATTAGTCATTTTTCAAGTAATGTGGGACTCTCGTTTATTGATTTTTCAATAAGCTATGTTTAGCATGAAGTTCATTCCATTTTTAGCATTTAACCATAACCATAAATGTTGCAGAAACCAAGATCACAAGAAGAAGCACCATGCATAAGAACACAAGAAATATCCTGGGAAACCCTTCTCAACAAGGGAAGAAAACCCAGCCAAATCCTTTGCTATATTCCTCAAGAGAAATACATTTACCACCAAGATAAAACCTAGCACACAAGAGGGTGCTCAAACCCTAGAACTCTAGCGCCCAAGAGAGGTGCACACTTTTCCCAAAGAAGTGTACTTGCTGAAATTTCCAAACTCATATGAAAGATATATTTCCTCAAAGGGGATTTTACCTTTACTTATACTAACCTAATCCTATCAACATAAGTGTCTATTGGCACAACAGGTCCAACCTCACTTAGATTATAATGTAATTAATATTAACTAGATTAATTATCTTTTACATTAATTACTGGCTACATTAAGGTAGGGCCGACCTATTCCCTTAACATTACAATTAGGGTTATAGGTAGGTTTGACTCTTGTACAATATACCAAAGGATCTAATACACCCACTAGTGCTCATCCACTAGGGGCACATCCATAGGGATGTACATATCTTTGGCTCATTGCATTACACAGGAGAACCAGATCTTCATACGTTCACATGTGCTCATCCACATGCACGTTCACTCTACAGATCTTCTTTCCCACTGCCTCACATAGGAGAATCATATGGAGATTTCTCGTCAACTCTGATGCTAAGAGGAGGCTAATATATCATCTTCATTTATGTTCACATGACGATGCACCTAGCACTTTGGTGTTTCACACGTTCACCTTGTGCTCGGCCATAGGCACATCTAACTCAACAAATTTCCTTTTCCATTGGATAATCATGTGGAGTTCTTATCAACTCTCTGAATGGAGGAGGTCATCTCTACGTTCCATCTCAGTCTCAGGCAGGAATATCGTACCCTTCTTAGGGGATTTATCTTAGGTTTGTAAGTTGAGAGAAAGACTCACATAACTAGAATAATCCACATCTCACAGGTTTTTAAGTTGGATAATGTCTTACATAGTTGCAATCATCAACACTCCCTCTTATCTAGGGATGCATTCTTCATCATGCCAAGTCTCACATGAATGTACTTTGAATTTTGTCTTGGCTGGAGTCATCAATACTCCCTCTCAGCTAGGAAGGTATTCTTCACCAGGTTAGTTTGGTGAAGATGTTTGCAATATGTTCATGTGTAGGAAGGTACTGTATGTGTACGATTTTCCTCTACATTTCATCTCATTGTGTTTAATCCATTAGGAAGCACTGGGTTCTTTAAGGATATTTTCACATGGCTCTTGGACATCATCATAGGATTCATCTTATGGTCAAGTAAATCTATCAGAATCATGTGAAGTCGCATTGCTTCGCACACTCGATGCTACATACTCTGCCTATTTGGTACTCAAGGCCACAGAGTTTTATTTCCTACTATTTTAGGAAACCATGGAAAACTTCATGGTAGAACATTATCCAGATGTGCTCTTCTAGTCCACTATACTTTTATGCTCAATCTGAATCGACATATCTTGCAAACTCAAGTTCACATTGGAGGCATATCTCCAGCCATATCTAATTGTGCCTTGTATATATCTCAATACATGTTTTGTTGTTGTCTATCTCGATTGGCTCATGACATGACTAAGCACATTCAATGCATGGCATGAATAAAGTCTGGTGTTAACCATATACATTAGTGATCCAATTAGTTGTGGATCAGTATCGTCTGAATCATCATCAATTTTCTTCTTTAAATCTATCATGGTGGATTTTTCATTCTTTCATACTTAACTTCTTTAATATTTTTACTATATATTTTCCTTGACTTAGGAAAATCTCAATGGTCCTATGTCATACTTCTTGTCCCAAGAAGTAGAGCATCATACTCTGATTCTTCATCTTGTATTCAGAAGTCAAGGATTACTTATGTCCAACAACAAGGCTTTCTGAATAAGTCATCAAGATCAAGATTTCATCACCAATATTGTAATGATATAGGTTTGGATTAGAAACACTCTTGCTGAAATCCAAACTCATCAAGGATATATCTATCTAATATAGTTTCCAACTCATGGATGATAGTGCGGATATAAGTGTATTAGGTTCACCGGATTAAGTGTCTCATCATACAAAACTCCCTTTGTTTGTGAGAAACCCCTGGCTATATATCTTTTTTTGTATTTCTAAACACTTCCATCAGCTACATGTTTGATCTTATAGATCAACTAGGAAGTTACTACGGACTTCCCTTTTAGTTCCTGAATAATATCTTATGCATAATTCTTTAAGATATACTAGTATTCTTATTTGTATGACATATTGCCATACCTATTCTCTTGTGGATTCTCTAGGACAAGGAGGCTCATCATCAATAAGGTGTCTCATAACTGAAGGATAGCTTTGAATATCTCTTTTGCTTTCTCTGGATGTGCCTTGAGTGGCTTGTATGTTTTCTCTGCTTCTTGCAGAGTGAGTCTAGGAATGCCTTTTATGCCCTACTACAATATCTCTGACCATATCACTGAAGAACCTGGATCAACTGGAATAATGTCTATCTCCCTCTGAACTGTTGAAGGGGGAGAAGGTATTGTTTCACTGCCAATCTTCATCTAAGATTCTTTGGGTTTGTTTGAATGGATATCTCTTCTTCTTAAGGAAAACATCTCTAATTGTCTCGTATAATAATTAATCAATATGGTTTGGAATCCCTTACCAAGGATAATGGTCCAAGTCTTTGAGGGTTCCCATACTAGGGATTTATTCAAAAAATGCAATCAACTATAACATTTGAAATCAATTTGTTTACCTAATTTATAGTCATGCTTTATTTTAGAGAAAGTACTTTTTCTCTCTCTTTTCTTCATTCTGTTGAGGTGGGTCTGGATCAATGTCAATGGTGGAATCATATTGTCTTCCCATCTTCTTGGTTAGACAATTTCTTTCATAGTGTCCATAACTATCACATCTGAAGCATTGAATTTATGACAAATCTCTTCTTTGATATCCTGGATTTGATGAAGACTTTTCACCTTTAAATGTTTTCCTAAAATTTCTTTTGGATTTTCCTCCCTTGTTTGTATGAAGTGCAAGATCACGATTTTCTTCTGAGGAATATTCAACTCCTTTATTTCTAAGTCTAAGTTATTCTTAAGTACAATCTGTCCATAGATGATCAAAGGTTGGTAGAGATTCTCTTCCATTGATACTCTAAATGAAAGTCTCCCATGATTTTGGAAGATTCTGGAGAGTGGATAAGACAAGTTCTCTATCAGACATGATTTCCCTCATGGTCTCTATTTGTTCCTTAATCTTTGATAGCTTCATAAAGAAGATGACAATGGAATCACCCTTTGTCATCTTGGTACTTTTAAGTTGGCACTTTAGGGTAAGATCTCTGAGGGTGTTTTCACTTTCAAACATTCTCAACAAGGGAAGAAAACCCAACCAAATCCTTTTCTATATTCCTCAAGAGAAATACCTTTACCACCAACATAAACCATATCACACAAGAGGGTTCTCAAACCCTAGAACTCTAGTGCCCAAGAGAGGTGCACACTTTTCCCAAAGAAGTGTACTTGCTGAAATTTCCAAACTCATATGAAACATATATTTCTTCAAAGGGGATTTTACCTTTACTTATACTAACCTAATCCTGTCAACAGAAGTGTCTATTGACACAATAGGGAGGACCTCACTTAGATTATAATATAATTAATATTAACCAGATTAATTATCTTTTACATTAATTACTAGTTACATTAAGGTAGGGACGACCTATACCCTTTACATTACAATTAGGGTTATAGGTAAGTATGACTTTCGTAAAATATAGAAAAGTATATGATACACCCACTAGTGATCATCCACTAGGGGCACATCCATAGGGATGTACATATATCTAGCTCACTGCATTACATAGGAGATGTTGTTCCTGAGTCTGTACTTAAGGCTTAGAAGTACAGTGTCAAGGCATCCGAAAGTGGGTAAAAGATGGAAAAGAGAGAAACGTCAACCTTCGGCAAAGGAAACTAGGGAAGATTTCTACGTTGGCATTGTCTAGCTTCCAACTATTCCTGGATAGTTATATCTTGTTCAATGGCTGCCCATGAACGTTCAAGTTCGACCCGATTAGTAGCGGTTTTAAGAATTGTGTCGAAAAGGTTTAAGGCAATATGTGTTTGGTCCGATAGTCCGGGTTCGATATTAGGTTGTGTTGGTATAGGTACAATCATGGAGGAACAGTAAAAGTGTAAAAAAATTCAGAGAGAGATTGAGTGTTGTCTCAATTTGGTCGTATAAAAGAGAATTTACAGTTTTAGGAATAAAATAGGGATGCAAATCAAAGGCTCTTTCCCGTAACTATATTATATTTTAATAAAAGGTGTGAGGTGGGAGAAAAACATTTAGTTGTCTATAGTGTAAGGCTCCTACCAGGGGAGAATCTCACGAATAAACAGAGGAAGAAAATGTAAGGAAATAACCGATGTAGTAGAGAATATATGTAGAATTCTGAAAATGCATACTGGTCTTACACCCACTGATAGCCGGTACAGAGGAAAAACAGTAAACAATTACAGAAAACCAAAATTCATTCGCTATAGTAGTGGTCGTACTAAATTATAACGAAGCACATCAATTAGGAATATGAAATGAAAC
>ML776654.1:307227-324856 GCA_009831015.1 Picea engelmannii | reverse complement strand
TGCATGAGTTTCGGAGAACTCACCCACTGCTGCAAGAAATTTCTTAATTTGTTTGTCATCTTTAAAGACTTTCCAGTGTCGGATATTGTCTGGTATAGAGGGTTTGTATCTGATTTCAATGTGATACTTCAATTTGAAATTCGTGAGAGGAGAGAAAGTTGAAGCTGCCTTTGCCAATGCATCGACATGTAGATTCTCTGCGCGAGGGATAAAATGGACATTTACGGATGAGAAAAAGTTTTCCATGAGATCCCAAGCACAATTTCTGTATGTTCTTAGTCTGGGATGATTGGCTAGGTACTGTCGGTTTATTTGTTTGACTATTAACTCGGCATCACCATATACCTCCAAGTTACTTATATTTAGCTTCTTGGCAGCCTCTAATCCCAAAACCAATGCTTCATATTCGCATAGGTTGTTAGTGTAATCTATATCCCACTACAGTCAGTAGGAAAAGGGAACAACGAACTTACCTCCGGGAGCCACTAAAAGCACTCCTGCACCCGCCCCTTCAGAAGATGAAGAACCGTCAAAATACATTTTCCAAACACCAGAGTTACACAGATCTTCTATCATGTAATCTGATTCTTCTCGCTCTATATCATTTTCTTCTAGACAACCATCTAAACCATCATCAAAAGACAAGATACAATTTCCCAGATCTTGGTCTGCAATGTAAATAGGGAAATTGTTTGGGTTTTGAGGGTCACTCACTGTATATGCCAATCTTGTTTCTCTGTACAACCGAGTGAACTGACCACCGAACACAGTAATTGTGGCAAACGTCATGTCCAACTGAAGAGAACCCCCCAACTTGGCTCCCCATGACCTAGATAACAACAAGCCATACTTAGGGGGAATATCTGTGATAACCACATCCATCAGGATACTCTTAACCGGGACCTGCGCCAGGGTAACTACCAGATATTTAATCATCCCCATACATTTAACCCTTCTTGAGTAAAAAGAGTACAGATCTCCATAAGGTCTGGTGATCTGAAGACCCAACTTGTCCATAATAATCTTGGTCATAACATTATGGGAGGCTCCGGAGTCTAACATGCAATTGTGTAGCAGTTGATCATACACATTCAGAGTGATATAAAAGGGAGCAATGGTGTCTTTGGCCCCTTCAAAATGGGGACCAAAGGTGATGTTAGGTTTGTCATCTTCTAGGTTTAAAACATCAGACTAGCTTTCTAGCTCAGAGACGCCCATCGCTTTGGTAATCTGCTTCCGGTAAATGGGGTTTTTTGCCAATTCTACCAAAGGGATGGGTATATTAATTTTATTTATCTCATATTCAAAACTGAAAGATCCACTCAACTTTTTTGTTTCTTTGGTTGAGACTTCTGAATGCTTCCTTTCTGACTTATTTGTTTGGACCGCTTTATCACTCATGGTCTTGTTTGAAGACGTAACTTTATTTACTGGTTCGGTTTCTTATGTTTGAGTTTCAACTTTTTCCACCTCGGATTCCTGAGTGCTTACTACTTTAGTTTTGTTGTTGGGTAATAAGGTCTCTTCCGAAGGAGGCTCATAATCTTGACCTCTTTGGAGGATTTTCTTGGGTTGAGCAGTTGAGGTGGTATTACTCTTAGATCTTAAGTTGTACTTTGGTTGAAACTCAACCATTATCATCTCGGTTTCTGGTTGGGATTCACAGAGATCAGTGTGATCACCTTCTTCTCCCTTATTTGACAGTTGTTGCATGTTTAGATATTTTTCATAGTCTTCTCGAGTCAGATATGGTTGAGTGCAGTCATCACCGAAGTTCATGACATCATTATTCGAATCTCCGAAGTCTTGAAAATCGTTCGCTCCTATAAAATTTTCATTCTTTAAGGGAGCTTGTATTTTTTTATCTTCATTTTTTATTTGTCTTTGTTGGTTTGGGTTCCTCTTGAAATATTTTTTGGGGAAAGAGTCAGCTTTGGCCTGTTCGAGTTCCATTCTAGATATTTTATTTGACAGTTCTTTAATCACTCTGGCCATATCGTCCACCCTATCATTTGCAGATCTATTTGAACCTGAAGGACCTACTTGTTCTCTAAAACGTTTGGTCTCTCAGTTTCCAGTTTCTAATTTATCTTTAAGCTTACCCGAAGCCATCATATTAGACTCTATTTCTACTGCATCGTCCTGCATTCGGTTTAGGGTGGCTCCCCTTCTTTCTCGTAGAAGGAGTGCAAAATCCGGCTCGAAAGCTCCGACGAAAGTCACTTTGGCCGCGGGTTGGGATGGTTTAACCTCAGCTGGGATTTTATTGTATAGTTTGTTGAATATTTGAATAAATTCCATGACTGTTTCTGAGTTCTTTTTCCTTAAAGACCCAAATTCGGTTAAATAATATAGATGATCTTTTCTCTCGCCCCGTTTTCTAAGGAAAGCATCTTCCAAAGCGTCATAAGACAAGATAGATGCTGCAGGTAAGCTCCGAAACCAAGTTCAGACCTGGCCTTCGAAGGTTTGGACAAGAAGTCTCGAGTATACGTCCTCATGTTCGATACCCAGGATATCGACGAATTGATCGAAGAAATTAATATGTTCGGCCGCGGTCAGATCCCCTTCCCTGGTGAACTTCGGTAAATTTTTTATGTAATTCTCGGGAAGGTCGTGTAGAGGGACGGGCAATACTAAGGGAGCATATCTGGCTGCAACTTTCGTGAAAAATCTGGGAGGGGGAGCAGGCCCTTAGCCTCCATCTCCTCCTAGAGGGGCTCCTCCCCCTCCTCCTCTGATAAACCCTCCACCTCCTCCTACAAAACCTCCACCTCCTCCTCCGGCAGCTGCCATCGTTATTTGTGGAAAGTTATAAAGGGGGTTTTTGAAAATTAAAAGTGACTCTTTGTTTTCTTCGTGAAGAGGAAAATCTGAAGAGGAAAGATAAGGAACGCGGGGACTCGATTCCTCGGATTTGCAAGAGGCGAAATCAGGAGAACCAACGGGTGTGGAAACCAAGTGTGTAACACACTCTTCAGACTTTGGTGAAGTTGGGAAATTCAACTGAAGGAAAGATGGTATGTCAAAATCCGACGAACTTTCAAGAGGGCCCTTTCCTTTGTGTACTAAGGGGATGGTCGGACAAATCTCACTCCTAACCTCAGAGTAGCTTGGCATTGAATCTTTAGCATCAAAGAGAGGATTGAACAAAGTTGAGGGTTCAGAAGGACTCTTAGTCTTCAGTGATGGGGTTTTAAGTTTGTAAACTGCAGCGGTTGGCTTAAGAGAGCCTCTCGCCTTTAGAATTTTTTTAGGATCAGTAACGAGCGTAATTTGCTTACCATCTGGGTTTTGTCTGGTATTCCTTCGACCAGATGCCAATTTATTACTTGTGGAGTCGCCAAGTGAAAGATTAGAAAGCCTTAAAAGGTGTGTACTCTTTGTTCACTATCAAAGGGTAACACTTTCAATGAAAAACAAATGTCATTTTCCCAGGGAAAAAGATTTCATAACTTCGGTCCCCGACAACGACGGTAGAAAGATGTTGTTCCTGAGTCTCTACTTAAGGCTTAGAAGTACAGTGTCAAGGCATCCGAAAGTGGGTAAAATATGGAAAAGAGAGAAACGTCAACCTTCGGCAAAGGAAATTAGGGAACATTTCTACGTTGGCGTTGTCTAGCTTCCAACTGTTCCTGGATAGTTATATCTTGTTCAATGGTTGCCCATGAACGTTCAAGTTCGACCCGGTTAGTAGTGGTTTTAAGAATTGTGTCGAAAAGGTTTAAGGCAATATGTGTTTGGTCCGATAGTCCAGGTTCGATATTAGGTTGTGTTGGTACAGGGACAGTCATGGAGGAACAGTAAAAGTGTAAAAAACTTCAGAGAGAGATTGAGTGTTGTCTCAATTTGGTCGTATAAAAAAGAATTTACAGTTTTAGGAATAAAATAGGGATGCAAATCAAAGGCTCTTTCCCGTAACTGTATTATATTTTAATAAAAGGTGTGAGGTGGGAGAAAAACATTTAGCTATCTATAGTGTAAGGCTCCTACCAGGGGAGAATCTCACGAATAAACAGAGGAGGAAAATGTAAGGAAATAACCGATGTAGCAGAGAATATATGTCGAATTCTGAAAATGCAGACTAGTCTTACACCCGCTGATAGTTGGTATAGAGGAAAAATAGTAAACAATTACAGAAAACCAAAATTCTTTCGCTATAGTAGTGGTCGTACTAAATTATAATGAAGCACATCAATTAGGAATATGAAATGAAACGAAATATGAGATACAAGGAAAAAAACTTGTAACACAGTTGTGACGGAATTGAGAATCTTCAGATTTGCTTGTATTAACTCTCAAATGTAAAAAACTTTGTTACAATCGACACAAAAAGGTCCAGCCTTGTGTCTTTCTTTCTGTGGTATATTTATACAATTTTACAAATAAGATAGAATCTCAATAGTCACAAAATTTCGGTTATGATAGGGAGGAGAGAACTCACTCCATTTCTCCTTCTCTGTCTTCACTTGGTGCCAGACGTTTGTCGTCATGCGGGGTCAGTACAGGCGACACATATTTCAACCAGCTGAGATATTAGCCGTGACGGTTCTGCTTGACAGCTGGCTTCAAAGAAGTAACATTCTCATGCTAACTGCTATAGCTGGTCTTCCATTTGTCCATCTATGATGTCGATGGCGCATTATCACGCGCTGGGTTTAATCATGCATTTATCTACTTGGACTATATCCACCATAGTCATTTGAGAGATATCGGCTGAATCTCTTTCTTCCTTTTCCTTCAGATCAAGCAAGATATTTTCCACATTCATTTGCATCACATCTCGGCACTGCCTCTATTGTCAATGTCCAACAGCTCACCGTCTATAGAATTAAAGGCCTCCTCTAAGGAATTGGTTATCTTTTAGGCTTGTTGCTTGCCTTCAGTGATGTTATGCTCCCATTCCTTTAATAGAATGTTTCCTCTGGTTTGCTCTGAAATGGTGAGCCTGGGAGTACTTGTCGAAACCCTGTTGTTCGTGGCTATCACAGCCTCTTGGAAGGCGACCCGAGCTGCTCCAGCATCCCTTTATCTGGCAGATAAATTCTTGGAAACCTAATTGACCAACAGACAGTTGTCCCGTATCACTTCTACCTTGGTGAGAAAATTTCACTGTGCTACAGAGACTCTGCTCCAAATCTCAATCACCTGGGATTTGAACATCCCTATGTCTATCATTCTGCTCTCGACGATCTCCACCCTAGCCTACAGTTCTTCGATCAAATCCCTCTGCTGGCTCGCTTGCATCCGACCATATTGTACCACTAGATGTGCTTGCTCGAGCTTAGTTTTGAGCATCTCTATCTCATTTTTATCAGCCAATTTGGCCTACTCTATTCCCACGCTCGCCTAGTCTTTAGCAGTCTTTGTTGTTGTGGCCAGTCTAGCTTTAAGGGTCTTAATTAGGCAATTTTTTCTTTTAATTTGGTTCTTTAGGAGCCCGACTGAGAATTGATTTGCCGAGGCATATGCTCCTAGTGTCCCTGTTGTTTCAGTAGCGAATTGCTCATTTTTCTTGTCTTTTCCATCAGTTATGACTTTATATTTCTTGGCAGTCGACTTTCCTTCTTGATAGAATTCCCTTTTCACTATTGTCTTTCTCTTTCTATCGAAGAAAAACTCATTCAGAGGGATTTCTTCTACTCTTATGGGCCTCAATTCTTCATTGAATATCCATCCTGCATCAATATTTCCCTGCGTCGACTGCAAGGGGGTAACTGATGTGATTGGTTCCTCGATTTGCTTCGCAGATTTTCCCAGAGTAGCGACCGGACTCTGTTTCTTTGGCGGGTCGAGAGTTTTTATTTCTTCTTTCGGACTCTGTTTCTTTGGCGGGTCTGGAGTCTTTTCTTCTGCTTCCGGAGTCTTCGTTTGCTCCCCCTCGTCTTGGTGTTTTCCTTGGTCGGGAGTTGCATCCTTAGAACCTTCGGCATCCTTCTGTTTCGCCTCTGACGTACTCGGGCTCTCACTTCGCAACACTGTGGGAAGATATCTACGTTGATGTTCCTGGAACTTAAGAACATCAACTCTTTCCTCTAGTGCCAAGGATTGTATCCAGGATAGAATCTCCTCATAGGACCTTGCTCCTCAAAAAATATCATCCGAGGGTGAATTCTCATGCTCAAATCTCTTGAGCCCGCAATTTTCCAAATGGTTGCTCATGACCCTCTGCGGATCGTTCTTCTTGTATTCGATGGAGACCAAATTTAGGTCTTCTAGGGCTGCGGCTTCGGCTTTGGAATGCCCAAAATCTAATAAAGAATAAGAATTCAAATGAATAGGAAAAGATGGCCATACCTTCTTCGAGTACCCTTTAAGTTCTTTGCTTACACTACCAATTACCATTTGTCGTGCAACCTCACGACAAGCCAGCTTGTCGGGAATGAACAACGGCAGCGCGTGTGGGGGAACATAAGCCCCGAAGACTCTAAGGTATGAGAAATCTTCTTCCACATACCAGTCTGCTATGCTACTTAGATTCGTTACTATGTTGTCCGAGATCCAGGGTGGCGGGTGACCAAAAATGACGACATGCAGGGGCACCATCACCTAGTTAAAAATTTCATACGCAAAATTTTCCGCTTTATTTTCCCATAATTTTGCATGATATACATGTATGGGTTCATTTTCGGCATGAGTCCAACTCCAGCTCATTAACGGAAATGGTGTCATACAACAAATTGCGTCCATAATGTATGCAGACATGAAGAATGACGACGCCTTCCCATTCTCCTTCTGCTCCCAATACTCTGTGATCCGATTGGTAAAGCTATCCGAAAGCATCTTTTCCCAGTTAAAGGAACTACCTTCGGTGACCCGAAACAATAGAGGCACCCACGCAAGGAAAAAGTGTGATGTTTCCTCTTTCCCATATAACTGGCATGTCATCATGGCCACATATTTGTACTGCGGTTCTAAAGAAGCGATTGAATATATGTCGTGGCTATCAGCTCTGAACTTCGCGGTGTTCGAAACCCAATCCTTTATCAAACTGGACATGATTTTATCATACTGTACGCATCCCTTCTCCTTGAACTCCTCCAAAAACTCAGCGCCATATATGTGGTCGGATGTCGCGGGCAGCTTATACATGGATTGCAGATGTTCTAGCCTGAAAGTCCTGATGGTGACTTTCTGCTCGTTAATGATAGTCCTGGTCGGTATGTCCACATGATCCAATGCCCATCGGACCATGTCATAATATGGAAGTAATCGTGGACTGGCTGCTACTCTGTGCATTCCAGATTGGACGACTATTTTGTACTTGGTGGTTATATCATCTCTTTCGTTGTCGTCGGAGTCGTCGGAATAATCCACCAATTCTGATTGCAGAATATCTGAAACATATAACTAGTTAGGGACCGAGTCGATACTTTAGGGAGAAGTATCGGAGACATTGTCTGAGCCTTGTCCCGAAACCTCAACATTCGCCTTTGATGCTTTTCGCGGAGCCATGGATGAAGCTTGTGTTTTATCTCTTCTGCGATAGAACTGCGTATACATACATAAGTCAGTTTACTCAGATATAATGTGCTCTGCGCAATATGAAATGCAATTTCTAAAATGAACCACAACTCTTATATATATTTGAAAACTTGGTACCTTTCAGAACAAGTCTGTCAAATCATATTTAGAAATAAATTTTGCCATAAAAATCCGATCTTATATTCATAGATTTACCCTATTTCCTCATTAATGTCATAAATTTTGGCGGTTTCAAAATCTCAGTTGGCATATGGAGGAAAAAGGCTACCTCGTGAATCATACAAACATCAAAGCGCGAGATATTCATTGATTCAGCTTAATTAATCTGGTTTACCAACGTTAATCAATATTTCGGTACTCGTTGTATCGGGTATTTTTCTTTATCATTTTGAGTCTCTAACACCCGAGACTGCAAAGATCGACTTTGGTTAATAAAAGGTAATCGTGATTTGGGGCTTGATTAATTTTATAATTATTACATTTACCATATCGCGACTCAGAGCTTCGAGGATAAGTTTCTGGGAGATTTACATGTCGAGCTGCGAAACTGCGAGATCGCGATATCATGACTTCATTAAAAGGGAAGATAATCTTGGATTAAGTGATTAATTAATCACGTTATAACTGCATCGTGATTTCACGAATCGGGGTTTAGATGGCATAACTTTCGAAAAAGATAACGCCGAGTGGAGAAACGCCGAGAGAAACTTTTACCACGGTTAGCTTTTGCCTTTAACCCTTGACATGGGTTATTCAAAAAAGGACCTCGCGTTCTCGGCTATCGAGGCTATGACGATAAAATTTTGGTTTTGGCGAACGCCGAGGCGCGAAACCTCGACGACACTTAGTCATGGGTTAGGGAAAACTTTACCCTTGTTACTGTCTTGAGTGAAAAAATAAAACGATTCCGTTGTTTCATGGCTCGGGACGTGTGAACTACATGACTTATAGTATATGACCTACGAGATTCTGAAGTAGAACAAAAGAGGAATCTTTTTTACGAAAGGTAGGACTCGTTTCGAGAGTATAACAATCATTGATGTTCGCACGACACAGTTTCAAAGATCTCGATATCTTAGAGGGAAAAATGAAAACCGTCTTTAGATTTCAAACATCAAAATGAAATTTGTGACGGGCTAAAAAAAACAAGGGCAGCTCCAACAGGAGAACTGGATCTTCACACATTCACTTGTGCTCGTCCACAGGCACGTCCACTCTATAGATATTCTTTCCCACTGCCTCACACAGGAGAATCATATGGAAATTTCTCATCAACTTTGCTCCTTAGAGGAGGATAATACATCATATTCATTTATGTTCACATGACAATGCACCCAACACTTTGGGGTTTCACATGTTCACCTTGTGCTCAACCACAGGAACGTCTAACTCAACTGATCATCTTTCCCAATGGATAATCATCTGGAGTTCTTCTCAACTCTCTGAATGGAGGAGGTCATATCTACGTTCCATATCAGTCTAAGGCAGGAACCCCATACCCTTCTTAGGGTCTTTCTCTCAGGTTTGTAAGATGAGACAAAGACTCACATAGTTGCAATGATCCACATCTCACAGGTTTGTAAGCTGGAGAATGGCTCACATAGCTGCAATCATCAACACTCCCTCTTAGCTAGGGAGGCATTCTTCATCATGCCAAGTCTCACATGGATGTACTCTAAATTTTGTCTTGGCTGGAGTCATCAATACTCCCTCTCAACTTGGAAGGTATTATTCACCAAGTTAGTTTGGTGAAGATGTCTGCAATCTACTCATGTGTAGGAAGGTACTGTATGTGTATGATTTTCCTCTACATTTCATCGCATCATGTTTGATCCATCAGGAAGCATTGGGTTATTTAAGGATATTTTGACACGGCTCTTGTTCATCATCATAGGATTCATCTTATGGTTAAGTAAATTTGTCATAACCTTGTGATGCCACATTGCTTCACACACTCGATGTTATATACTTTGCCTCTGTGGTTATCACTCCTTAGTATTTTTCATTTTTTTTCTTTGCTTTTCAAATCTCCCTTAGTTAGTTATTTTCTCCTTTCAAATGCGGGTTGCGGTCCATACTTCTATCAAATTCCCAAGTCCGCACACCTGCAAACCTGTGTACCAATACGTAGTCATTTTTTCTTCTTTCGAAATCCCAACACTTAGTCATTTTTCAAGTAATGTGGGAGTCCCGTTGTGGGAGACCAACATGTTCCTAGCCTGCAAATCCCCATGTCTCGTGAATTGTAGTCACACAGCACTAAAAACGATCCATTTATCTTTGTGTCCTCCAAAATTCACTTTCTACCTTTCCATACTTAGTTGTTTTCTTGGAATGCAGTTGCAGGACAACTATCTATTCCATTAACATTTTTCCCATGTCTCATGTCCCACAATCTGCATTCTATATAATGACCCTCTTACTTTCACGACCCACATAATAAAATTTTCCCACACTTAGTCTATTTTTCAATTGCAGATGCAAGAGTCCTCCCTTTCCACCAGTTTCATCTCATCATGTATGATGTCCCACACCTACAATCCCACCTTCACCATAATTCACTTTCCATTCCTCTTTTTTCACCTCCATACTTAACCATTTTTCCATCTTCCACGGCATCACATTGCCATTTCCTGGTTGCATTTATTTCCCCTACCACTTCTATCAACATAATGTCATTATTAAAGTGGCGAAGATTTCGTAAATCCTTGTAATAAATTCAAAATCTCGTCGTGCATACCGCATACTTTGAAATAAGATATACAATGATTAATCATCAAGTAAAATACATCGTAAATTAAATAAAGAACTAATATGCCAAGCTGTAAAATGTTATATTGGCAGTAGGTCCACCTAAAGAATAGAAAGCAGTGTAAATAATATTAAATTGGAGAAAAGAGTTGTATTATAGGGATACACTAAATACACTCAGACACGAATACCAAAAGTTCTAGTGCTCACAAGCTTACAAGTATTACAAGGCCCTCCCTTCTTCTAAGAAGAAAACAAACCAAGTCTGGACCTCGGGCATAAATTTGGTTGGTTGTGTTCTAGAGGTGACATACTTTAAATATTTAATTCAATGGTGCACATATAAATTTGATTAAGAGAGGAGAATAATCTAGGTTCAAGGGAAACAACCTATCCCCTTAGCTCCTTTAGTGTTCACAAGAATATTATGACTCCTGAAGCCTACCATGTAGTTTAAAATTGAAGAAGCCATCGAATTTCTTAAAGAACATGTTATCACATAGATTGTCATGGGTCAATGAAAATATTTAGTTTGATTTTGAGTCAAGTTTTACCTTAGGTTATAGGTTTTAGTTCCCTTTTCCCATAGCAATTTTTCATTTTTTTGCATCAATATATCATGATTAGTTTGGTTTTGGTTTGAAAAGTCATTGAGTCATATCTTTAAAATTTGGTCATTATTACCCTGACATGTCACTTTCTCCATGTTGTACGTTGACCCCATCTTCTTGTCACTCATCTCATTAAAATTTCATATCTAATCGAATTTGTACACCGCCAACTCACTAGCAGAGTTTGTAGCACCTTCAAAGTACATATTGCATTTATTATCATCATTGCTCTTAAAAGGTCATGCCATTGGATATCTCCTTGATTTCAGAGATGAATTTAAAATCAATATTTGAGGATCATTTTTATGGATGTCTTAACCATTTTCTCCAAGTGTACAAAATATCCTCCATCTTGGCATTGTGAACTGGTGTTACAGACATGCACTATGCACTTCGCTATGAACTGGTTGCAGGGAATGAGTTGGTGGTTAGACCACTTGTAGGCTCTCCTAATCAGATCTGAAGATATCATCCTCCAACTCTAGGATACCATGTACTTCATGAGCTTTCCCAACTTTTTTTAAGGACTGATAAGGGGTTAGTGGCTTCTCCTTTGTATGGAGTTGTGAACTGGCTTTTGGCACTAGGAACTATCTCACAAACTTGTAATTAAGCTCCAAAAAATTATCCCCTTGCTCTGCATATTATCTCTTGAAACCATTAGCATTCTTGGGCTTGAATTTCCCTATCTGATGATCCTTGGCCTCTTCCTCACTCTTTTCATACAACATTTCCAAAACCCTATCTCTGGCACTGTGAATTATGTGCTTTTGTTAGCCATCGCTATGAACTCTCTGTTCCAACATCCTTGCAAAGTAGCATTTTTCCCAATTCACCATATATTCACATTATTTTTATGAAGATAACCTCACTGTTAAAAGATTTCAGCCTTACTTAGAAACATTTTCATTGTGAGAGTTCTTTGTGGATTTTTCTTATTGATTCTAGTAGTCATTTCCTATGCTTCCTTGCTCTCCACTGTGGGTAATTTTTTAGTACTATGATAAAACATACCTAGCTAGCACATATGGATAATCATCAAAATAAGGTTCATAAAGGTGGAGACATTGTGAGGACAGAGCCCTATGATATGCAACTATTTGTCGAGAACCCCATAACTCTTGATCAAGGAGGTCTTCCAAAGAGTGGCATATATTAACTTTTGACAGAAAATGCAGAGAAGGCACCCAGAGGTGGAAAAAGAATTTGAACTAAAATTTGATGAAACCAAGACCAAGGTTGAGATACTATAATTTGAGGTATCTAAGAGGACCATATCAACAACCACTGAGATACCTAGTACTGGGGAGAGATGGTTCAAGGCCATGGCTCTGAATTCTTCCTTTTCAAGGGAATTCATCAAACCAGAACACCAAGAAGACAATTTGTCAAAGGGTGTTCCCAAAAACCACATGTCAGAGGGTTTTGATAAAATGTTGAAGATAATTCAAAGATAATTTACCCGTGAAGGGATATTTAACATGATCTATCAATATCACATAAGAACACTGCTACACTTCACAGGGAAATATTCTATGAATCTTCCTTTTTACTTGTTTAGAAGCATTGGAAAAATGTCTGATAGGGTTCAAGCTAATTCTAAGGAAATTGATACAAGTTTTTTTCATTCAGGACTGATAAAATGTTGGTGATGGATGAATTTAGTAAAATAAACATGGAATGGGAAGAATTCATTACTTCTTCCAACTTTCATCTTAACATTTCTCCTACACCACAGTCTAAGGTACAAATACCTCTTCAGGTTGACAAAATTGTACAGTTGGAGATGAATAAGAAAAGGAAGAGAATCAAGCAACAAAGGAACATGTATAAGAAGGAGGATATTCTCAGTCCTCACAGAGAGAGGTTTCACCTTTGCCAACTCCCAGTCCAATAGTGACTCCTTCAACTAGAGCCACACGTCTGAGAGGGAGAAACTTATTGTTCTCTTCCCCACCTACTGCAAAAAAGGTCAAGGCCATGAGACTTGTTACTAGAGCATCAGAAAAGAAGGAAAACATTGTGGAGAAAGTGTCGGTGAGAGCCCCCATCCAAAGAAAGGGAAAAATTGTACCTATAAAATATCCCATTGAAATAGTAGACATAACTACTCCTCCAAAAAATCATACCTTTAAGAGGCTAAACAAACAACTTAAAGAGGCAAGGACTGAAATTGCCAAACTAAAAAGGGAGGATTTGGTTGAAAATAAGAAGTTAAGTGATATTATGGATATGTATCATGGAACTCTTGAAAAGGATAAGTTTATATCTAAAATATTTAGACCTCTCCACAGGAAGCTTAGAAACTTGTACAGATAGAACATAGCCTACCAGAGTCAGATCATAGGACTAAATATGGAGCTACAACCTTTCAAAGAGGAGTTGGCCAAGATGAATTTAGGTATATTAGATAAATTTTCCACTATAAGGTGCTCTAGAGTCAGAAAGTGAAGGATATGGACACCTTGACTCATACCATTTTTTACAGTTTTCTGTTTTGGTATTTTGCTAATTTGAAGATAGTCATGTTTGATAAGTCAGGATTTAATTGAGGATGTATTAATCTCTCCTATGTCTTATACCTCTATCATATATTATTATAGTATTTTTTGACACTTGGGATAGTTTTGGAGTGTTTTTGATGCGTTTTCAAACAAACAACAGCTACAGGAGAGTTTGTAGCACATGGCGTTGTGAACTAGCTGATACAGGTTGGCGTTGTGAACTCCTGTTGGAGGTTTTGGAGGAACAAACAGTTTCCAAATGGGAAGATAAGTTTATGAAAGCTGCTAGAAGTTCATTTTAAGGTTGGAGGGACACCTAACCAAGGGATATGCGCTCAGATCACATGTCATCAAATGCATTTAATATGATCAAGGAGGTTACCAGCATGTTCCTACTTTTTAGCAATTTGTTACTTTTTTGTTGAACATCTGTAGTTACTCCACCTTTAGGTGTGGGAATCCTAGGCAAGAAGGGAAATTAAATTTGTAAAGTTGTCATTGACAGCCTAGGCTATATTATAGAGATTGAAAATAATTGAAGGGTTCAAAAGATTGTAATGAGACTCATACTTTTTTGAAGTTGTGGAATTACAGAGCCATCCTCTGTATTTTGTGTATTAGACTTGAGACTTTTTTATTAATAGAAATCAGTCTCTTTCCATTATATTATCTCAATATTACTCTGATTTACTATCATTTGAATGATTCATTTGATTTATTGTATTTGTAATGCAATGGAGGTTTTGTTCTGATGTTGCTATGATTTTTTCAGAGTTTATCTTTTGATTAAAGAAGTTCTTATATCAAAATAGTTTCCTCATATGTATGCTAGTATTTCCTAATGTGAGTTGTAAACATTTTAATTTTCTTATTAAGTCTTCTATATATCCATTTTACTCTTCAAAACCCTTATTTAAGTTAGCCAAGACCTCATTTGTTGATACATATATTTTGGAACTTTCTGTGATTTCATTGTTCTGACTGATTTTTGATCCATTTGACATCATCATAAAGAAAACTTATCTTTAAACCTACTGATGGGTGTTGAGCTTACACTTTAGCAGTCAAAGTGTGACTTTCAGTGCTAACATTCTTGGCGCCATTGCTAGGGAATGAATTGAAAACATTTCCCTGAGATTGAATGATAGAGAAAATATTAATTCTCAGGGTGCACAATAATCAGTAAATTTAAGACTGCAATTTGCACCTGGTGACTCCATTGTTTTAGTTATGGCTCTTAAAGGTAGACAGATGACGTCTACTCCACATTTACCTCTTTCTACACCTGAAGTTGACCCATAGAAGATCATCAAGAAAGGAAAATCTTCTCAAGAAGGATTTTCATCTATTATTTCAGGTACTACTGGAAACTTTCATGATTCTACTTTAAAAACACCAGTTGTTGTATCTAGTGATCCTCTTTTACCTTTTGTTGAAACTCCCAAAAAATTAAATCTTGTACATTTCCATGTAGAGTATTCCTATTTTTCCCCCCAATTGAAAGAAGAAATCTTTGAAAATTTTGAAGTGCTTGCCTCACCTAATGTTGTAAGTTGGTTTATACTTGAGAGTCTAGAGGATTTTCCTACCCTAGGTTCTCCTTCTCCTCCCTCTTTTAGATTTGTTGTGACCAAAGAAGAAGGAACCTCAGTTCCCTTGGAATTTTCACCATCATCTTCCAAGACTCGGCCTTTGTTTGTTAAAACTAAAATTTCCCCATCCTATACTCTTCCTTATACTAATATACCCATCATTCAAATTGTAGTTGTACCAATCAAGTTCCCCCCTAGTTCTCCTAGATTTTATAATTATCCTCTTCATAATCAAATGGAAGGTGAAAACCCTCCTAGAAATAGGATGGATTCCATAGTGATTTCTAGGTATTCTCCTCTTGTGCTTCCTCAACCTATGAATGCTCTCCTAGTAGGAGACTATCTTAAGTACATGCCCAAGTTCACAGGAGAAGAGGACATAACTACAGAGGAGCATCTTGCAGCTTTTTATAGCTATGTTGATAATCTAAACATTGAAAATGAGGATGTATGGATGAGAGTTTTTGTACAAAGCCTTGATGGTGAAGCCAGGAAATGGTTTAGGGGTTTACCTATTGGATAAATTGTTGGGATTGAGGCCCTTGATAATTCCTTTTTAAGGCATTGGGATGATAAGAAATATTTTTTGTATTGTATTACAGATTTTGGGTCACTCACGAGGAAAGAAGGGGAATTAGTTTCCGATTTTTCCAAAATGTTTAATAAAATGTAAAATAAAATCCCTACAGAAATCAAACCTATTGAAACCTCTACCAAAATAACTTATGCTAGTGCCTTTGATCCTGAATTTTTACTCCTATTGAGAGAGAGAAGATCTACCTCTTTAGCTCATATGCAAGATGCATCATTGGAGGTGAAATCAAATATATTGGAAGTTGATAAACTAAGAGGAAAATATGATAGAGAGAGAAGAAAACAAAAATCCGAGGTTTCAACTTTTGATTATTTTGGGGTCAACCCTCAAGTGGATGAATTGACTAAATTGGTTAAATCACTGTCTGCAGAGATGGAAAAAATGAAACTTGAGGGAAGACAAACTAAAATAAACACACAAGATACTGGAAACAAGGGTAATTTCAGAAGACAAAATAATTCTCCTCAAATCCTTCAAAGAGATCAGAGGAATAGAGATGACCAAAAGGTCCAAACTCCTCTTCAAAATAACATGGTTGATGATGAAGAAGGAGAATATTAAGCAGAAGATCAAGAAATTCACTGTCTAGGTGACACCTCTACCTCCCCTCATTTAACTCAGTCTGCCTATGAAGAATCCCTTATGAACAGTCAGCTAAATGAATTGAGTAAAGGATAGAAAACAAAATAAAATCAAAACAAGTACAACTTGAGGTCTAAACAGAAGGAAAGAAATCCTAGTACTTCCAATCAGCCTAAGAAATCAGAAAATTCTACTAAAACGGTGACTACAGACAGTGAAGAAAATGAGGAGTCAACCTCTGATTAAGGCCCCTGTTCCAGAAATTAAAGAGATCCTGAAATATCCTTCTTCTTTCAACTATGAAAATGAAATATAAAAAATTAAGATTCCAATCCCATTTTTATATTTGATCAAGAATGAAGTATTTAAGAGGTACCTTTCCAAAATGTTGCAGACTGAGCCTACTTCACACTCAACAAACTCAGTGAATTTACAAGATGAAAAACCCACAATAATATTGGGGCCCTTGGTAGAAGATAGGTATGATTCCTCTCCTCCCTTTTATACCTCATTGAATATTCATGATAAAATTCTGCATAATTTTTTGATGGACTCAGGTGCATCTCATAACCTAATGCATAAAAATGTCATGGATGAGTTGGGTCTTGAAATTACCAAAACATATCATGATCTATACTCTTTTGACTCTAGGAAGGTGAAATTCCTTGGAGTGATTAAAAACTTGGTTGTTACCTTGTTTCAACTACCCATGAAGAGTGTGGTCATGGATATTGTAGTGGTCGATGTTCCCCCTAAGTTTGGGATGTTATTGTCAAGATATTGGATTAAAATATTGGGGGGAACATTGAAGATGGACCTCTCATATGCCATTATTCCTGTGTTTAGAAGTGAGAACAAAATATTGTACAGAGAAGCACAACTATCTTACATTATTAGTGATGAAGTTAATGCCACAAATCATCATATTTATGCAGTTGAAACTAATTTGAGATCCAGTATTTTCCAACTTATTGATGTTCCCTAGACACTCTTGGAAATAAAAAATCATCCTCCAACAATGTGTGAGACACCTCCTCAAGTTACCCAAGTTTGGAAGATGTATTTTGATGGGGCCTCTTCTAAAGAATGTGTTGGTTCTAGAGTGGTTTTTATTTCTCCTTGTCAAGAAGTCACATCCTTGTCTTATAAGTTGGAGTTTGTGTTGATACTGAGAGGGGGGTGAATTAGTATCAAGTACAATTTAAAACATTTTTCAACTTATACTTAAACCATTCAACTATATCCAATGAGCAATGAACAATAGTATAAGCGTTACACCAATACATCACAATACACCATGCACAATATATGAGAAATAATCAATAGTTATTTTTCAAGGGAAGTAATGACTTCCAAAGGTAGCTACAGCTTCCAAATGTAAAGGGAGGGATAAAATTCCAAGAGGAAGATACAATCCTCCAATATCAAGAGAGATTTGAACTCTCCATCCTTTCCCCTTCCTTCCACCCAAGAATATATGAGAGATAATAAAACTTTACATTAAATCAT
>ML776654.1:274731-293651 GCA_009831015.1 Picea engelmannii | reverse complement strand
ACAGAGAGACAGAGTTACTGAGAATTTTGTAGAGCTCTTCCAGGCGAGCATTGAGTGGGTGAAAGTGCGCACAGAGAGAACTCTTTGTTGAGTTTAGGGAGAAGAGTATCAGAGGAAGATACTCAAATAGTTGTTGAACACTCTATAGAAAACGCTCAGCAAGGTGTGCTTTGACCAGAAGATTTCCAGGAGGGCATGAAGTTTTCCTTTGGAAGGAAACAGAAGGGATGAGACCCTTAGGAGATTGAGTAAATTGAAAAGATCAGAAGAGATAAAACAAGGAATGCATGGGAGATGGACTTATTTAAATTCCTAAATCTCATAAGAGATAACACATTTAAGAGCACTAGTGAGACCCAGATAGTCAGGTTCGGAGTAGAAAGTTCAAAGGTAGAATCCTTTGAACACTGACAAAATATTCCAAGGCGGAAGAAGTCAAAATCTCAGGAGGAGGAGCGACAACAAACATCATATCGGTTGTGGAAATGAGCTTGGACCATTAGATATATGTCTAGAGAATGAAGGGAGCGCAGAGGAGAGGAACAGATCCCATTCATTGGATATGAGCATGAAGGACCAACAACAGTTGGATCCAGAGGTGAGTGCACGAGACTTAACCTTGTGTGCACAAGAGAGTGGACTTGTCAAAGTCTCGAAGTGAACAAGGACTGCCCATCATCTAGGGTGATAGGTGGCGAAAGATCTGAGTTTTTGGGTGAAATCACTCTGGCAGGAATGAATGCGCAGGAGCTGAAACTCTCAAAACCTGAAGACCCGAAGAGGATAGAGGCCATCAAATCAAGAGGACAACACGCATCAAGAGACCATGATTTTCGGGTGAAAGAACTCCAGGAGAAACAAATTAATAGGAGTTTGAAACTCTCGAAGCCCGAAGAGCTGAAGAGTGGAAGCGCCGAAGATCCAAAGAGCTGAAGCACTGAAGAGACGAAGAGATCTGGATCGTTAGATCCATAGGGTACGTGGAGAAAGATCGTAACTCTGGGAAAAAGCACTCCGGGAGAACTTGAAGGATGAAAGCTTGATATCGTCGAAGAACAAACAACCGAAGTAGTTGGAAGTCATTGATCTAGATTGGACAAGTGTAACCAGATCGTGAACTTTGGAGGATTGTACTCTGGGGTTTTTGTGAAGTTGTGTTTTGGAATGTCACGAAGCATCGAAGCCCGAAATGTCTAAGGGTCGTTGATCCAAAGAAAGAGTGTGAATCATTGATCTGCGAGGAGACATGTGGTGGATGGATAGTCACTCTGTTGGATAGCCATTGGATCAAGGAGGATAGGTGTTAGAGGATCCGACACTTCAGAAGGATTCACTCTGAATATTTGTGGTTGTTGAGATTTGAAATGGCCTAAGGCCGAAGTCCCGAAGTGGATGACAACCATTGATTAGAAAGTGGATGCGTGGAGCTAGATCTAGAACTCTGGGTATGGAACATTTCGGAGGAAAGCAGAGGGTGAAAGCGTTGAAGTCCCGAAGAAGATATCGATTGTTGATCAAGGAGGAGGTCGGAGGACCATTGATTTGGTTGAGGAGGCCAAAGTCCTGAAGTAGGAGCAGAACCGTCGATTGAAGAGGACGTGTGGAAGATGTTGGATCATGTTGTCATTGATGCCAATGGTTTGATTATTTGGGAGATTGTTGGATCATACATCATTGATGAAAATGGTTTGGTTTGATTGATGTCAATTAATTGATTGATTGATGATTGATGATTGATGAACAGTGTATATGTATTGATAAGAATGATAGATTTCCAAGTGGAAACAAATTGATAAGGATGGATCATTGATATGATGCCCTTAATGAGAATGATATATGTCCAAGTGGAAACCAATTGATAAATATGGATCATTGATATGATGCATTTATGAAGATGGATCAATGAGTTGTCATTGATACATGATGCATAGTTGATATATATGATGCAGTGGTGAATTGATGCAAAGATGAATCATTATTGTCTTATCATGGTTAATAAGGTGCACAAAAGGATGAACTCCAAAGTGGTCCCCTTATGGTGAAATCCCTCACGAGAAGACGCTTTACAGATTGAGTTATCCTAGGAGAACGATTGGAGGACCCATGCTTGTATGTGGAATAATGAGATGAAGATCAATGAAGTTGTTGGTGAAACTATCCTAGATGGATAGAGCTTGTCATTCCATTTCCGGTGGTATGTGGAATGTCACATAACTCCTCACGGTTTGAGAGTTATGTCTCTACGAAGTTGAAGGACCCCCATATGATGGCTTGAAGCCCCAAAAGGTCAAAGTGATTGAAAAGAAGAAATCATTATTTAAATGATAAAGTAAAGTGAAAAAATCAAGAAAGATTATTTAAATGATAAAATGAAGTGACAAAATCAAGAAGGAATATTTAAATAATAAAGTATTGGAGAACTTTCTATTCATGGAAAGTGGTTAAACCTAAAATAAGGAAAATAGGTTAAGTGACCTAGAAATGGGTTAAGTAACCTAAAAACGGGTTAAGTGACCTAGAAGATGAAAGTATAAATAAGAAGCTAGGATCTCTTATAAAATGAACATTTGGTGAGAATCCTTTTTGTGGATCAATGGAGAGCTTCTTGTGAATATCTTTTGGAGTATTGATGGAGAGAATATTATTGATGTGGATCTCTTGAGCATGATTGAAGATCTATTCTAAGGAAGAGAGAGAGAGGAGGATCTCATGGACGCATCAAAGTTTCAGCAATGTTGGAGATCTTGACTGTAAAAGTCTCGGATTCACAGAAAACCCTATTTTCTGATGTCCACGTGGGTTGTCTGTGTATAGGGTGTGTGTACACGCGGGCTAGCTGTGTATAGGGTGAGTGTACACGTGGCCTGGTTGTGTACAGGGAGCGTGGAGTGGATAAAATCATGGATATTTTTGTTTGAGATGGTGCCAAGCTCTTGGATGATGAGGCAAGTTCTAGATCTACATTCTATGGCCTCAGATCTATCACTGAGAAAATGGTATGGTTACATTATTGTCTTGATGGATACTATTGTTTGATGTACTGTGAATTCTTAGGGCATTCTTGGTATGGCTTCTACGATGTGGTTCAGTTTGGTTGATTTGGTTGATGGAGTAAGCAACACTCTTGTGATTCAGTAGTGACATGATTTCTATGGTATACTAGTTGTTTATACATGATTGAGATAGCATTCATATTGATTTGTTGAGGAGCATGAGTAAGCTATTGGAGATATTGGATGTATTGTGACTGGTTGTGGGTCAGTTTGGACAGTGGAAGATAGAAGAGAAAGTGATTGCAGGTTGCAGAGGATCTGAGTATGTGAAGAAAAGAAAAACCCTAGTTGCTTAGAAGCATACACTTGTTGCATTATACACTGGCCACGTTCACACGCGGGTTTTAGTAAGCCAGGGCACGTGCACATGCGGGTTGCACTACTGACAGGTCGTGTACCTGTTGACAGATTGACATCTGTTGAGGATTGTTTCCTCATCTCATTTGGTGCTGAGAATGTAAGGTGAGTCTTGCATATAGAGCCAGTGTTCTTGTAGAGTTGTACTCTATTCAGTTGTTGCTGATAAACCCCAAGGATTGTAGTTCATAATAAAAACAAAATTGTACATACATCTTGTGTTCTTTGTGTTCATTGTGGTGATGACTTGTTGATGATATATTGTTGATATATGTTGATGATATGTGCTCACATCTAACTGGTTATAAATGACATCAATGGGTAATGGATAAATGTTGAATTCTAATTGATGAGTTTTTGTTCAAGAGGGAAGTTTGGGGAAAAGAGCCCCACACTCATTCACCCCCCCTCTAAGTGTGGTAGGTGTGTCCAACAGAAGACGACCTGCCATTTTGGAGAAATCTCTCCAGAAGAAGCAAGAGGTTGATAATTGAAACTCCCGAAGGCCAGAATCATGGAGGAGATCATGACCGCATATTTAAAGGGACAGGTGTCAAAATATCTTCCACTTTGGAATATTTCCATATGGAGGCAAGCAAAGGTTGAGAGTTGAAACTCCCGAAGGCCGAAGATCCAGAATCAACAACAACCGTTGATTTGAATGGGAGCTACATGTCGACAGATCGTGGAGATATGGAAGCGCATGTTTGTGCAAGGACATATCCCAGTGCCATATGACAGAAGGGGATAATGGAAAAAGGAGCTAGTGCCCACAAAATGAAGAGTGTGCAGAAAGAGGTCACAGGTATCACAGAACCTGCACCTTAGGAGGAAAAGGGGTCTGTGTATGATTGTTTTGGTTTCAATCAGGATCCCGAAGAGTCGATCTGACTCATCACATTGAAATATTCTAGACCGAGAGCTCGCAAAACCCCAAGAGGGTAGGGGGGATGCATCAGGTGGTATCAGAGCCTAATTTTTTCTTGCAAACAACGGACAAAGGGTGATACAGTGACATGAGATACTCTAATACCAGGTGGTATCAAAGCCTGCACATAATTTATTTCTGTAGGCCGAGGAGGTAAAGGAGATAATCTGATAATATCAAGTGGTATCAGACGTTAAAATTTTCATGTAGACAATAGGTGAAAGGAAGCAGAGTACTGATGCTCTATGGAAAGGTTCTTGCATGTGTGCAGTAGCAAAAATTTAAACAACCAGGTGAGTTGTGAGAGAATATGGAGATTCTTTCAGATGTAGAGTGATCCATAGGCTTGCCAAGAGGGCAGGTAGAAGGTGAAAATGGATATTGAAGGCCATGGGTGTGGTTGAAGAGAAGACTACAAGAAGAAATGAAATCTAGCATGGACAACTAGCATTGAGAAATGATATAAGAGAAAGAATGGACATCTAGCATTGAGGATGCAACAAGAGGAAAAGGTACAATGGAGGTACGAATGTCCTCTGAACAGGAAGGTAAAATGGCATGTTCAAAAGTTGTTGGCAAAAAATCAGCAATAAGAGTTGAGAAGGTGTCTGAGGGAATTAGAAAACCTTAGTGACACAAAGGAGGAACTAATTCACATCTGTGAACCAAAAATTGGGATACACCTCAGTGATGAGGAGGAGGTGAGATCAAATAAAGATCTCATAAAATTCTAGGAGAGAAAAGATGCATTTTCATATTTCCAGGTGGGCAATGAAATGAGATCATTGGAATATCTCATAGACTAACATGAGGACAACAATGGAAATTCATATTTCTAGGTGGGAAATGATATGAGATTAACAGAGGATTTCGTAAAATACCAGGTGGGAAAAAATGGACTTTCAAGTTGCCAGGTGGGAAATTGAATGATATCAATGGATGATCTCATAAGATTCCAGGAGAGCAGTAATGAAAATTCAGATTTCCAAGGGGGCAATGAGATGGGATCGGTTAATCTCATAGACTGCCAGGTGGGCAGAAGAAAAGTCCGAAATTGTCAGGTGGGCAGGGGGAAAGAAACGAGACTGTCTGAAAGTCTCAGGAGCTCAGAAGTGGGTTTAGGTTAGCAAGGAGTGATGATAGGTGAAGGTTCATGTGGGTTTGTAGACCATATGAATGAATATGATGAGAAGTTAGAAACTTCCACCATCAAATAAGAAGATCAGGGGAGAATTTTTATTATTGGAGGGATCCAGACATTCCTACCAAAAATCCAAGAAAAGGCCAGTGCACATGATGAAAGTGCAGCAGTAGAGGAAGGACAACCAGCAATGACTATCATGATGAAGGAGCAGGTATCAGAATCTGCCTAAGGAGAAGAAGAAGAGGATCACACAGTTGAGATGCTCACAAAATGGGAGATAGAAGTGAGGATGTTGGAGGATTGCTTGGACAATCCAGAACCAACAGATGGTTGCTAGAAGGTAGTCATGCAAATTTCAGGAGAAGAGCATTCGATATAATTGCTCAAAATTTTCAGCCAGGAAGTTGAACAAGAGACGATTGCAGCACTAGAACCTGTAGCATAAGAGGAAGAAGAAAACATAGAATTTGTTGAGTTGCATGAGGAACTGGAAACCCTGGAGAAAAGGGTCAAGATGCGAAGTATGCACATCCAATAGGCTAATTTGGAGACAGATGTAGGATCATACCAGCCAGGAGAGCAATTAGAGGACGTTGGAGATGTACCAGCAAAGGATCTCACAGAAACCAATATGTCAGATGGAGAAACTGAGCAACAACTCAGTGAGGAGACTGCATAACTGGAGTCTGCGGAAGAGTGGAAACTTAGTGCCACAAGGGGAAATAAAAATAGCATGGGGGATCAATGTGATCTACCCTTTGAGGAGGAAGTGCAACAGAGAAGAATGCATAAGAAGAGTCAGCCATTGGAACAGTTGGACAGATTAATAGAGGAGATAAGAGAGTTGATGTTGAGGTCAGCACAAGAAGAAATCAACAAAAGAAAGATGAACAGAGGAGAACTTACAACAACAACAAGGAAGAAGGAGAAGAAGAAGCAACAACAGTGGCATAGCTGGAGAGGAGCAAGAGGACAACTCCAAGGGAGAGTTTGGGATCCAGGAGGATTTCAACATTGGAGAAGACGAGCTCATGAGTGGGAGCTCATGATTTTCCCAGTAGTGGAGTATGATGCAGGATCATCGCTCCACCTCAACAACGTGCCAACATTCCTGCATATCAACGCACATTTCAGAGAGAGAGAGGCACCGACCCTCCCATTTTTAAATTTGAAATATAATCCTATATGGATTCATGTTGTAAGCTTGAGTGAAAACCAAGCCATATCTCTAAACAGACAGAAGATTAGGTCGCCTTTAATGGATGACATGTTGATGGCTCTAGGTTCAATTTAGACTAGATGGCCATTTATGAAACTTCAATGTAATATGTTTTTCTAGAGTTTATACTTAAGGCTTGAAACTATAAAGTCTTGGCATCTGAAGATAAAGAGGGTCTATGATATAAAGAAAGGAAAAACAACTCTTTGGGAAAAGGAGCTATGGCTGATTTCTGAGTTGTCTTTGTCTAACTTCCAATTGTTCCTAGATGTTAATGTCCTACTCAATGGTTTCCCATGAGCGTTCAAGCTCAACCCGAGTGGTAGAAGTTTTCATGATGGTGTTGAAAAGAGTTAAAGTGATACTGGTCTGATCTGTGAGACCGGGTTCAATATTGGGTTGTCTCGTAACAAGTACAGTCATGGAGGAAAAAAAGTTTTAAAGTTTTTTTGTTTTTTAGGTTGTTTTTTCTATTTTAGATTATATGAGAAAGTTTCCAGATATATGAATTAATAGTATAACAAATTCAAAGGTCGTTTCCTGTATCTAAGTTAAACTTAAAATCGTGCATGAAATGAAAGAAAACATAAAGCTGTGGAACAATGTGAGGCATCAACCAAGGAAGAATCTCACTTCATGACAGAAGAAGAAAATAGACAAGAAAAAATTTAATGAAGCATAAGATATAGAAATCTAAGTAATTCACAAGTCTTGTACCTGCTGATAGCAGATACAGAAGAAAAACTATAAACGATTAGATGACTAAAATAATCAATCACCATGGTAGAGGTTGTACTCAATTGCAGCTAAGCATTCATCAAAGATATATAAGAAATGATGTTAAATATGAAATAACAAAGAAACACATAACTCAAACTTGACGGGATCTAGAGTCTTCGACTTGCGTTTCTATTAATTTTGGAAAATGAAAAATTTATCTGCTACAATCAGCCAAGGAAAAAGCACCCTTGGGGCGAGTCTTTCAAAATTGTATTTATACAAAGAAAATTATCAACCCTAGACGGTTGGTATTCTCCTAATCTCCTAGGTGCTAACGGTTAGAGAGTACAAAATTTTAGTCGTTTTCCTCTATTACTTTTTACTTTTCTACCAGTTGGACAAAAATGAGCATACTTGTGTTACTTCATCATTTATTTGAAGCGCTTCCTTTGCTCAGTCCAAAACACTCGACACACCTATCTAGAAACTGCACCAAAATTGTGGAAGGTTCTATCGTATCCTTTGCTTCAAACACATACAACTTCCTCTGAATTAGGGGCAACCTATCTTCAATCTTTCCCTTTTCAAACTTTATCAACTACAACTGTAGATTTGGATTTATTAGCCACTTATCCATTTGGGTGATGTCAAGTTTATTCAATTGTGAAATCTTGAGATGTTGTTCATTCCATCTCTCCTTGATATGCAATTGATGCCTTACAACATTGATCTATCCTAATAGCCTAGGAAAATCACCTTTACCAATGCTCAATGTTTCTGTATCTAGCTGATCAAACACTTCTTCACATTCTTTCTTAAATTCTCTTGCCATTCTCCTGCTTTCAACAATATTGGTCTCCCATGTTTTTAATATGATGTCTCCTCTGATCTTCTCTTCTACAGTCATCTTTGGGATTGTTGGTACTTCCTCTCTATCTGAAAACGCTACTGCCTTTTGAAAAGCAGTGCGAGCTGTTGTAGCCTCTTTCTCCTTGAAATAAATGTTATCCAGTGAGTGTCTTATTTCCAGGAAGTAGGTTTGAACAATTTCTATTTTATAAAGCATGTTTTGTTGTTCTTCTTGTAGTTTCTCATGCACCTCTAGTGCTTGGGCTTGAAATGTTGTTATATTCACAACTTGTCCTTCAATGGACTTCAACTCAGCCTGTAGCTGTCTCACTAACTCTTCCTGTCAAATAACATGTACTTGACTCATTTTCATCTTCTTGTTCGCTTCCTCTAAACTAGACTTCAACAACTACATTTCCTTCTTGTCAGCAGTTCTGGCATGTTCAACTCTTTGATTTACCTCCTCTCGAATATTATTTTATGTGTGCCTTATTTGGTTCTGCAACTGAGATATCATTTGATTTTTTTTCTTTAGCCTTATTTTTAGAGAGTCAACTGAGAATAAATTGGTCGTTTCCAAAGCTCCCATAGAGCCTGCTACTTCTGTGGCGAAATCTTCCTCTTCTAGGTTCTGCCCATCTATGAGAACTCTGTGTTTCTTCACCATTGTGTCTTCTCTCATATGCATTTCCCATTTTACTACAACCTTCCTCTTCTTACTAAAAAAGTAGTCAGAGGAAGGTATCTCTTCTCTAGATATAGGAGTAAGGTCACTTACATATATGACTTCCAAATGGGGGGTCCCAAAAGTCAACTGTAAAGGAGTTAATGATGAAATAGGGCTACCCAATTCTGAAGATTGAGTTTCTCCTATTGTTTTGGGGATATCAGCAAGAATAGTTGATGATAAAATAGGAAACATTTGACTTGACTTTGAAGGTGTCTCGATCCTAACTTCTGTTTCAAACTTTGGGTGCTCTGTTTGTGAAGCTTCTGCTTTTTATGAATGCGCTTCAGTCTTCTTTGGATTTTCTTTTGCAGTCCCTTTATCATGAGCCTCTAATTTGAAACCTGTGGGAATACTTCCTTGAGCTAGAGGAGGGGTTGTTGATTCTCCCTATAGTATCTTTGGAAAATCACTTCGCCTGTTCTTCTAGAAAGTCAGAAAGTTGGTTTGTAGGTCGGATGATAATGCATGAAATATGTCTAATACTTCCTCATAGGTTCTTCCTCCCTTGAACATGTTGTCACAGGGAGGATCTTCATGTTCATACATTTTCATATTGCAATGAGCAAGATGATTTCCTATAATTTTATAAGGATCATGTTTTCTGAGTTCAAGATCTACTAATTTGATGTCTTCTAATGCTGCAACTTCTACCTTGGAATGACCAAAGTTAAGTAGTGAACACTTCCCAATATGTACCAGAAAAAGTGGCTAGAACTTCTTCCGAGCTTCTTTCAATTCTGTGTCGATGCCACCTGTTACTATTTGGTAGGCCACCTCCTTGCACACTAGTCTGTTGGAAAGGAATTTTGAAATTGCATGAGGAGGAATCGAGCACCCGAAAACCCTAACATAGGAGAAACCCTCTTCAATGAACCAATCTACAATCGCCTTGAGTTTTCCCATGATTGGTTTTGAAATACGAGGGGGTGCATAACCATACAAAATTTGGTGCAAAGGTATCACTATGTAGTGGTAGATTTCGTAAAAGAAACCTTTAACATTCTCCTCCCATAGTTTAGAGTGATAAACATGAATGGGCTTCGCACATGCTAGGTTCCAGCTACAATTCATCAAGGGGAATGGAGTCATGTAATAGATAACATCCATAATATATGCAGACATGTAAAAATATGCAGGTCAACCTTTCAATTTTTCCATTTGGTTCTCTGCAATATCCTCAGTTAGATTATCTAATAAAATTTTACCCCAATTGAAATTGTAGCCCTCGGCTACTTCGTGTATAAGTGGCACCCATTATGCATGGAAATGGGTAGGGATTTTCCTCCCGAAAATTCTACATAGCATCAAATCTATATAAAACATGTATTCATCTAACCGAGTTGTGACATAACTGCCATGGGTATCAACTCTAAATCTCGCTGGAATTTCCCACCATTCTTTGATTATACCTGGATATGTTTGATCGAATTCTGTACACTCCTTTATTTGAAACTCCTCTACGAATTTGGCATTATAAATGTATTTAGAAGTAGGGGACAGTTTATACATTAATTGGATGTGCTCAGGTCTGAACGAGTCGACGATGACCTTTTGGTTGTTTAGAATACTCCTTGTCTAAATGACAGTTTTATCTAAAGCCCAACTTATCATGTCATTGTATGGCATGAGTCTTGGTCATGTGGCTATTTTATGAAGCTCAGACTCTGCTATGTCTCTGAGTTTGTTTTTGGTCCTTTCATTTCCAAAATCTTCGGGGCAATTCTGAATCTCATAGTCTAAGGTTTCAAAAATATGCCTCTAGGATTTGACTGAATCCACAACATGTGGCATAGTGTCGAATATAACATCTCCATCCGGATTCGAGCTTTGACCTACCTCCTCACTCTTCTTAAGCGCTTTTCTGGGTGCCATGATGTTTGTGCTAAAATGAAAAACTATTGTAGAGAAGAAATGTGTGAGTTCTCCTTAATGTAACTCGCTCCTAGTCTGAAAATAAGAATGAAATTTGAAATGGAAAACCTTTATTTACCTTTGACCTGTCTTAAATTAGGCATACCGATACAGGCGTTAAAAATTAAATTCTTTAATGGGGATGGTACACTTGGAGATACACACTTTATGTTAAAAATATCTTCATTAATCCGTTATAGATACTGCCACATATCAGCGATTCAAAACTGGGATTTTGAAAGGAAGGTCATCAAAAACTTCCCAATAGAGAAACGTGAAAAGTTTTTTAATAACCTTAATGCTTGTTTTAAAATTAATTTAATTATGTTTAAGCGCTTAATTCTTTCAGGATTTCATGTTTCATATTTTCAAGCATCATGTCTCCAAGAGGTATGACACAAGTAAATCCCGAATCATGAAACCGCGATGAGATTTATTTAGGCGCTAACCACATTTTTTAACCCTTTAATTAATCACGATCAGGGGTTAGCCTTTACTTTTCATGGATTGGAGTATCGTGACTTTGACGACTCTTTAATGCAAGAAATCTCGAATCGCAAAATCACGATGGGATTTATTATCATTAAACCTTCTTACTTCTTAATAAACATAGCATTAGCTTTGAAGAATTTCACAATTTCGGGAATCAGGGTTTTCAAGGAGACACAAAGTCAACTCTTTGATTTCCCGAATTGCGACTGATTAATGATTTGTTAAGTATGTTTTAAGACTTAATTAATCATGATTAAAAGGTATTTTGTGGAAAGCACGTCGGGACATTTGAAATGTTTTTTAAGTTGAGATGGCCAAAAAATAACATGTGAAAGGCTTAGAAAGTCGTTAACTTTTTTAATTATTACTTTAAAATTGGTTCAATTCCTTTTAAACAATCACTTTTTCGAGACTTCAATACCAGGACTTTTCAATTGCTATTAAATAACATCGTGAATAGCCGAATCTCAAAACCCAAAAATCCCAAAACACCTTTTGACTCCCTTTTGGAACTAAGGGAGGCTCTGTAACCAGAGAAAAATGGAGATTTGGATTTAGAGAAGAAAAATAAACTTTCTTTCAACATAATAGATGCGGTTAGGTGAAGAGGACAAGCTCGTAGAGCCCTCTTTTTGTAAAAGGAGAGAGAGAGATATTTTGGGTAGAAGGTCTTAGGAGAAGAAGAACTTGGGATAGAGTTAGAATAGAAGAAAGAGCTGAGACTCTGTTGTAGTCCATTCTATGTACATGTTTGTAAACATACATTCATCTTAATACAAAGAAAAGTAGTTTTTCCTGCACACAGTGTGTTTATGAATTATTTGTATTTCGTGAATGTTATCTGTGTGTTTATTATTTTGTAGATGTGTAATAGGTTCCATCTATAGTAGGAATATAGATTTCTCTATTTTTGTTTGAGTTTGAAGTATTGTTCTGGGTTTTTTAGGTTGTGCAAGGAGTGCACAACAAAAAATTGGAGGTTTTGTGGCCAGCGCAAGGAGTGTGCATCTCAACTCTGTGGAGTCAGAAAAGAACGTTCCAGGAGGGCATACCAGAGTGATCATAAACTTAAGAGGAACCTCAAGGTTACTGAATACGTTGGAGGAGGAATTGTGCAGAGAAAGCACAAAGAGATAGAGTTACTAAGAATTTTGTAGAGATCTGTCAAGCGAGCATCGAGCAGGTGCAAGTGTGCACAGAGAGAAATCTTTGTTGAGTTCAGAGAGAAGAGTATTGAAGGAACATACTCACAGAGTTGTTGAACACTCTGTAGAAAACGCTCAACAAGGTGTTCTTTGAGCATAAGATTGCCAGGAGGGAAAAAAGTTTTCCTTTGGAAGGAAACAAAAGGGACGAAACCCTTAGGAGACTGAGTAAATCGAAAATATCAGAAGAGATAATGCAAGGAATGTGTGGGAGACAGACTTGTTTCAATTCCTAAAGCTCAGAAGAGATAGCACGTTTAAGAGTGCAAGCAAGGCCCAGATAGTGGGGTTCATAGTAGAAAGTTCAAAGGTAGAAGCCTTTGAACATTGACAAAATCTTCCAAGGCAGAAGAAGTCAAAATATCAGGAGGAGGAGAGAAAAAATCCATCCGATCGGTTGTGGAAAGGAGCTTGGACCATTATATATACGTCCAAAGAATGAAGGGAGCGCATAGGAGAGGAACAGATCTCATCTGTTGGATCTGAGCGTGAAGGACCAAAAACCGTTGGATATGGAGGTAAGTTCACAAGACTTAACCTTGTGTGTGCAGGAGAGTGGACTTGTCAAAGTCCCAAAGTGAACAGGGATCGTCCATTGTCCAGGGTGACAGGTGGAGAAAGATCTGAGTTTTCGGGTGAAAGCACTCCGGGAGGAATGAGTGCGCAGGAGTTGAAACTCCCGAAACCCTAAGACCCGAAGTAGATAGAGGTCGTCAAATCAAGAGGGAAACACGCGTCAAGAGACCATGAGTTTCAGGTGAAAGCACTACGGGAGAAATGAGTGAATAGGAGTTTCAAACTCTCGAAGCTCGAAGAACTGAAGAGCCAAAGCACCGAAGAGCTGAGTAGCTAAAGCGTCAAAGAGCCGAAGAGATATAGACCATTAGATCCATAGGGTATGTGGAGAAATATCGTGAACTCTAGGAGAAAGCACTCCAGGAGAACGCGAAGGAAGAAATCTTGAGATCGCTAAATCCCAAACAACCGAAGCAGCTGGGAGTCATTGATCTGGATTGGAAAAGTTTCGCCAAATTATGAACTTTGGAGGATCGTGCTTCATGGTTTTGTGAAGTTGTGTTTCGGAATGTCCCAAATTACCGAAGCCCAAAATGTCTAAGGGTCGTTGATCTAAATAAAGAGCGTGGATCGTTGATCTGTGAGGAGACACATGATGGATGAAGATTCACTCTGTTGGACATCCATTAGATCAAGGAGGATAGGTGTCAGAGGATCCGACACTCCGGAAGGATTCACTCCAAATATTTTTGGTTGTTGAGATTTGAAATTGCTGAAGGTCAAAGTCCCGAAGAAGACGAAAACTGTTGATTTGAAATTGGACGCATGGCACCAGATCTAGAACTCTGGGTACCGAACACTCTAGAGGAAAGAAGAGGGTGAAAGAACCAAATTCTCGAAGAAGATTTCGATCGTTGATCGAGGAGGAGGTCAAAGGACTGCTTATTTTTTTGAGGAGGCCAAAGTCCCAAAGAGGGAGAATAACCGTCGATTGAAGAGGACACGTGGAAGACGATCTTCCATTTTGAATAAATCTCTCCAGAAGAAGCGAGAGGTTGATAATTGAAACTCCCAAAGGCCGAACTCATGGAGGAGATCCTAACCGCATATTTAAAGGGACAGGTGTTGAAATATCTTCAACTCCGGAAGATTTCCATATGGAAGAAAGAAAAGGCTGAGAATTGAAACTCTCAATGGCCCGAGAGTCAAAATCAATAGCAATCGTTGATTTGAATGGGAGCTATGTGTCGACAGATCATGGAGATATGGAAGCACACATTTGCGCAAGGACATACCTCAGGTCCATATGATGGAAGGGGCTAATGGAAAAATGGGCTAGCGCCCACAAAATGAAGAGCGCGCAGACAAAGGTCACTGGTATCATAGGACCTATTCCTTAGGAGGAAAAGGGGCATGTGTATGATTTTTTTGGGTTCAATCAAGAGCCTGAAGAGTTGATCTGACTCAGCACATTGAAAGATCCTAGACCAGGAGGTCGTAGAACCCCAGGAGGGTAGGGAAGTTGCATCAATATGGTCAGAAGGATGTATCGGCTAGTAGAAGTGCATCAAACCAAGGAGCATCTCCTTGATAAAACACAGAGTCATCAACAGAAGATCAATCAAGCTTTTGAAAAGAAGGTAAACAAAGAAGATTTCTAGCTGGGAGACATGGTGCTCAAATGGGATGCACAAAGGAAAGACAAGGGAAAACATGGTAAATTTGAAGCCTTGTGGATTGGTGCTTTCAAGATTTCTGAAGTTTTTCAAAATAACTCTTATAAATTGTAGAACTTGGAAAACTTTGAAATTTCTGGTGGTCCAATTAATGGGCATTTTCTAAAGAAATATTTTTTTTTAAATCCATGAGTGACTTTCCATTCCATTGTAAATATCAATTTGAGTTTTTTTTTTGTTTCTCTTGAATAATGACCCCATAGCCCTTAGATAAGACACTGAAACTGCTTGTTCTTGGTAGCTCACAGGGAGCATGTCATCCCCTGTGGAGGAAATGTTATCACATAGATTTTCATGTGTCAATATATTGTCATGGGTCAATAAAAATATTTAGTTTGATTTTGAGTCATAGTTTTACCTTAGGTTATAGGTTTTAGGTCCTTTTTCCCATAAATCTTTTTCATTTTTTGGCATGAATAAATCGTGATTAGTTTGGTTTTGGTTTGAAAAGTCATTGAGTCTTATCTTTCAAATTTGGTCATTATTACCATGACATGTCTCTTTATCCATGATGTACGTTGATCCCATCTTCTTGTCTCTCAGCTCGTTGAAATGTCATATATAATCTGAGTTGTACGCTGCCAATTCACTAGGAGAGTTCGCAACACCTTCAAAGTACATATTGCATTTATTATCATAATTTCTCTTAAAATGTCATGTCATTGGAGATCTCCTTGATTTCAAAGTTGAATTTTAAATCAATATCCAGGGATAATTTTTATGCATGTCTTAATCGTTTTCTCCAAGTGTGAAAAATATCCTCTAGCTTGACACTGCGAATTGGTGCTACAAACATGCACTATGAACTGGTTGTAGGGGATGATTTGGTGGTTAGAACACTTGCAAGCGCTCTTGAGAAGATATGAATATATCAACATCAAACTCCAGGATGCCAGGTACTTCATGAGATTTCCCACCTTGTTTTAAGGCCTGGAAAGGGGTTAGTGGCATCTCCTTTGTATGGCGTTGCGAACTAGCTTTCTGGCGCTACGAACTATCTCACAGACTTGTAATTAAGCTCCAAAACCTTCTCCCCTTGCTTTCCATCTTATCTCTTGAAACCATAAGAATTCTTGGGCTTGAATTACCCTATCTTATGATCCTTAGCCTCTTCATCACTCTTTTCATACAAATTTTCCAAAACCCTATCTATGGCACTGTGAACTCTGTGCAGTCAGCCAGTGTTGTGAACTCTCTATTCTAGCATCCTTGCAAAGTAGCATTTTTTCCAATTCACCATTTATTCATAGTCCTTTTATGAATATAACCTCACTATTAAAATATTTCAACCTTACTTAGAAACATTTTCATTGTGGGAGGTTTGTGTGTTTTTTTCTTATTGATTCCAGTAGTCATTTCCTCTGCTTCCCTGCTCTCCACTGTGGGTAATTTTTCAGTATTGTGACAAAACCTGCCTAGCTAACACATATGGATAATCAACAAAAGAAGTTCCATAAATGTGGATACATTGTGAGGGCAGAGCCCTATGATATGCAGTTATTTTTTGAGGAACCCCTGATCAAGGAGGTCTTCCAAAGAGTGGGTTGTATTAATTTCTATCAGAAAATGCAGAGAAGGCACCCAGAGGTGGCTAAGGAATTTGCACTAAAATTTGATGGAACCAAGACAAAGGTTGGGATACTAGAATTTGAGGTATCTAAGAGGACCATATCACAACCACTAAGATACCTAGTACTGGGGACAGATGGTTCAAGGCCATGACTTTGAATGCTTCCTTTTCAAGGGAATTCCTCAAACCAGAACACCAAGAAGACAATTTGTCAAAGGGTGTGCCCAGAAACATATTTCAGATGGTTTTGATAAAATGTTGAAGATAATTCAAAGATACTTTACCTGTGAAGGGATATTTAATGTGATCTATCAATATCACATAAGACTATTGCTACACTTCATAGAGAAAGATGCTATGAATCTTCCTTTTTACTAGTTCAGAAGTATTGAAAAAATGTATGATAGGGTTCAGGCTAAGTCTAAGGAAGTTGATACAAGTGTTTTTCATTTAGGACTGATAAATATGTTGGTGATGGAGGAATTAAGTAAAAGAAACACGGAATGGGAAGAATTCATTACTTCTTCCAACTTTCAACTTAACATTGCTTCTACTCCATAGTTTAGGGTACAAAGCCCTCTTCAGGTTGACAAGATTGTACAGTTGGAGATGAATAAGAAAAGGAAGAGCATTGGGTCTACTAAGAAAGATAAAGAAATAAAGGAACATGTAGAAGAAGGAGGATCTTCTCAGTCACCACAAAGAGAGGTTTCACCTTTTCCATCTCCCAGTCCAGTGGAAACTCCTTCAACTAGAGCCACAAGTCTGAGAGGGAGAAATTTACTATTCTCTTCACCACCTATTGCAAACAAGGTCAAGGCTAAGAGACTTGTTACTAGAGCATCGACAAAGCAGGAAAGCATTGTGGATAACATGTCATTGAGATCCCCCATCCATAGAAAGGGAAAAAGTGTACCTATCAAAGATCCCATTGAAATAATAGACACAACTACTCCTCTAGAAAATCCTACCTTTAAGAGGCTAAACATACAACTTAAAGAGGAAATGACTAAAATTGCAAAACTAAAAAGGGAGGAGTTGGTTGAAAAGAATAAGTTAAGTGATCTTATGGATATGTATCGTGGAACTCTTGAAAAGGCTAAGTTTATAGCTAAAATATTTAGACCTCTCCACATGTAGCTTAGAAATTTGTACAGACAGAACATAACCTACCAAAGTCATATCAAAGGACTAAATATGGAGCTGCAACCTTTCAGAGAGGAGTTGGCCAAGAAGAATTTGGATATATTAGCTAAAGTTGCCACCAGGAGGAGCTCCAAAGTCAGAAATTGAAGGAGATGCACACCTTGACTCATACCATTTTTGACAATTTTTTGTTTTCGTATTTTTCTAATTTGAAGATAGTCATGTTTGATAACTCAGGATTTAGTTGAGGATGTATTAAGATCTCCTATGTCTTATACCACTATCATATATTATTATAGCATTTGTTGACACTTGGGACTGTTTTGGAGTGTTTTTTTGTGCATTTTCAAACAAACAAAGTAGCTACATAAGAGTTCATAGCACCTGGTGCTGCGAACTAGCTGATATAGGTTGGCGTTGTGAACTCCTGATCCCGAGGTTTTGGAAGAACAAACGATTTCCAAATGGGAAGATAAGGTTATGAAAACTACTAAAAGTTCAGTTGAAGGCTGGAGGGACACCTAACTAAGAGAGATGCACTCAGATCACACGTCATCAAGCACATTTAATATTATCAAGGAGGTAACCAACATGTTCCTATTTTTTAGCAGTTTGTTACTTTTTTGTTGAATAGTTATAGTGACTCCACCTTTAGGTGTGGGAATCCTAGGAAAGAAGGGAAATTTGAATTGTAAAGTTTTCATTGATAGCCTAGGCTATAAGATAGAGATTGAAAATCATTGAAGGGTTTGAAGGATTGTAATGAGACTCATATTTTTTTGAAGTTGTGGAATTACAGAGCCATCCTCTATATTTTTTGTATCGGACTTGACACTTTTTATTAATAGAAATCAATTATTTTCCATTATCTTATCTCAATCTTACTCTGATTTACTGTCATTTGATTTATTGTATCTGTATTGCAATGGAGGTTTCGTTGTGATATTGCTATGATTTTTTCAAAGTTTATCTTTTGATTAAAGAAGTTCTTATATCAAAATAAATTCCTCATATGTCTCCTAGTATTGTTGTTGGTTGTGGAGCCTGATTATCTTCCTAATTCAGAGGTCCTTGCTTTCAGCCGTGTTTATACCCCATGAAGTATTTACACCCCAGAAGTATGTACACTCTTCCATGCGGGGTCCGGGGGGCCTATCCCCCCGACTAGGGGGTTTGGGGGCAAGCGGGCCCCCAGCGGGGTTTCGGGGGCGAAGCCCCCGAAGCAAAAATTGCCTTGTAAAAGTATATTGTAATTTCATTGTAAATCTGGACCGTTCATTATAAGGTCGCAGATCTAACGGTAGAGATTATGTTAGGGTTTTTTTCCCTAGAAGGAAACCCTCT
>ML776654.1:258945-269509 GCA_009831015.1 Picea engelmannii | reverse complement strand
GTGGTCCTATTTTTCTAACAATTGCTTGATGTGAGTGGTAGACATTTTCATTTTCTCATTAAGTCTTCTATCTATCCATTTTACTCTTCAAAACACTAATATAAGTTAGCCAAGACCTCATTTGTTGATACATCTATTCTAGAACTTTTTGTGATTTCACTGTTCTGACTGATTTTTGATCCATTTGACATCATAATAAAAAAATTATCTTTAAACCTACTGATGGGTGTTGAGCTTACACTTTAGTAGTCAAAGTGTGACTTTCAGTACTAACAGAACACATAGGAGGAGAAGAGCTCCTTGAGAATTATTTGGTCAACCCAAGGAATAATACCAATTCTTCCATGATTGAGGTAAGTTCCTTAAAGTATATGTTATCACATACAGTTTTTCAAGTTTGCAGATGATAGCCATCAACGCACAGATTAGGAAAAGGTGATTACAGTGGCGTTTTTCCCATGCACATATTCAATGTGGCGCTATCTCTAAACGTAGATGGACAGACTCCAAAGTTAGCAAGAAGATAAAAGTTTAGCAAGGGCACTAAAATTAGTCGGTGTGCCCAGATCTCAGCTCCCCTCCAGATTGATGGTTTTATTCATATCGGGGCCGCAACATGTGCAGACGTTAAGATCTTGAGGTTGGGCCAATATCAAAACCGTGGTTTCATGGGAAGGCGACGTGTCAGAAGGAGGTTCATATCGGGCTCGAAAGCGGTGAAGGTCCAAACCACTTTTCGCAGCTCCGATATACACATGCGCATGTAGCACCCTATCCCAGGTCGACAAATGGCAGCCCGACAGTTGTCCCGCCACACTCAAATCCCAAGGAGGGTTCAAACCATGAGTGAGGGTTGAATTCCACAGCCTCAGTGCCCAATCCAATTGCGACAGGTGGTCTTCTACAGATCATTCATCTCGTTGTACTCTAATATCGATGAAGATTCAATTAATGAGGTAGGGGATGGTAGTTGAAACCTCAGCTCAGGCCATAAATGGGATGATCGATATTTCTGGCCAAGGATGTCGGACTGTCAGTAGGGTACAACAATGGTCAGTTTCTGTAGGTCCTCACTGAGTCAGGTTTGTGTCTGACAGAGGGAAACACGCCCAATCTGATAGAGATTTGTTCAGACACAAAGCTTTGAATGGCATTGCCAGGTCACACTCCTGGAAGTAGTGGGTTGGTCTAAGTATAAATAGACCATTTTGATATTTTGTTAGGGTCGTCAACTAGTTGAGAAGAGCTCCCTATTTTGTAATATTTTGATGCCAGAGCTATTATCTGGTTATGTATCAAATTTGAGACTTTTTCACTAACATAAGTCAACTTCTCTCATCTCTTTATAAAAACTGTGCTAAAATACTCTGGCATGGAGGATCCAGTCGAGGGTCGTAGTTCTACTATAATGTAGGTTTGATTACATTATTGTTGTGACCAGTTTTAGTCAGCTTCCTTGTTACCTTATTCCCCTGTACACTGAAAGGCTCAAGCATGGAGGATCTAGTCGAGTTTTTGTAGTTGCATTATGATGTAGGTTTTCTCACTATGTTTCTGTGACATATTTTAGTGTCTGAAGCCTAATTTCAAGAGTGTTCTTGAGCCTGGGTTTTTCTTCACCAAGTTGCTTGAAATTCGTATGCCCATGGTAGACTTTCCCACCTTTCTCACTAAGTCTTCCTTTTGCTCGCACTTAAGCTCAAATCACTGACTGTAGTTAATGAGGCCCTCACTTCCATGTGCATTTCTTGTCTAGATCCTATATTAAAATCATTCTTATATTGAGTTTTTCCCATTTGACCTCCATTCATAAAACCAATATCCACCAAATATTATGATGGGTGTTGGGCTTATCCTCTCGCAATCTGAGGGTGACTCTCAGTGCCAAAAATATCCCTACAAGGAATTTTACTAGTTGTTTGCTCACATGATTGGTTTGTAATCCATGAATTTCATGCCAAGAAATATCATTTATATTCTCTACTTCGTTGTGCATGAAGATACCCTCATTGATTGGGGTCACATTATTTATAATGAACTCTCATTTCAACTGGGTGGCATAAAAAGGACCCAAATTTTTTACATGACATCTTATTTAATATTCTCCATAGCTTATTGTCGTGTTTTCAAAGATTTGTCAAGAGAAAGAAGTGTTGACTCCAAGATGGAACCATTCTTCGCCTGGTATCTAGCCTTATGGAGACACAAGGCTCAATATTATGTTTTCGCTATTCAAAGTAGTTTCATATTGAATTTAAAAATTTGATCTTCAGCCCTAATACATCAATATTGTCACTCAAAGCTTCCATCATTCTCTCAAAGAAAGGATTTTTTGAAACTACTGAATATTTTAGCATCATAAGTTTATTTGGTTTTGAAGAGAAACCCTTTATCCTCCCTTTCTATGTATCATACAAAAATTTCATTATAGAATTTTGTAGGAAATATAAGTCCTGGACTCATTTTTTTAATGAGAAAAGAAAAAGGCAATTCATCCCATTCCCTGAAAAGTCAGAGGAGTCGTTTTCAAGCACATCTCCCATTTGGATGAACTTGCAGGCCAATTTGACCAACTCGACCTGAATGAAGTAGAATGTGCTGAGGGTTTTGACCGCGATGATTTATTTACTACACGTATGACCTTATTCAGCCATTCCTCTTATTTTACCAAGAATGAACATTTTAAAGAAGGAGGTGGGGATGATTTGAATCTTCCCAAGACCTTAGTAAATGAAGCTCTTAATGACATGGAAGAACTAGCCAACACTATTGAATGTTATCAACAAAAAGGTAGAGAAGTAACAAACAAAAACCATAATTCTATGGCTATGTCTCTAAGAAGTACCCCAGTAAGAATGAAACCAAGAAGTAGTGGTTTGGAAACAAGGAAAACAACTTTTGGAAACTCATATGATGGCGATGAGAAATACCCAACAAACAAAAATCTTGAAAAAACCCATGATGTACACACCTCTGCTAGACGAAAACGAGAGACACATAAAACATGTTTAGAAATACTTGAAATTCAAGAAATTCCACGAGCAATGGATGTAGATGAGATTATTGAAAAACTCAACTAGTTTGAACAACGACTGCTAAAAACTCAAGAAAGTGTCAAAGCCTTGGTGACTCAAGAACCATAATTATTTGAAGAGGAGTCTATGGCACTTCACAATGTGGCCTACAATAGAAACTCTAAAAAATTGTTAATTGAAAAAGTCAACATGAAAAACAAGAAAATGTTTGAGAAATGGAAATCAGAAATTGATTTTCATGGGGCTGCACATTCAAAGATTGTACAGTTTCATGAGGCAAATAGAGAGGCATTGAAGGAATCTGTTGTTAACATAGAAAAAAAATTAAAGGAAAAAATAAACAAATTAGAGGCAGCTTTGATTTCAAGACCATTGTTGGTTGAGCCATTGAACACAATTCAACCAACACTTACCTTATAAAACATCACAGAAAAAAACAAGTGGAAAGGTTCATCTAGTTTGTTGTTAGTAGTAAGAAAGTATGTTGGAGATGGGATACAAAAAAAAATAGATTTAATCCAAGAAATCTTGGAGCTTGCAGAAAGCTCCACCAACATTGCAACAAGGATTACTCGTTTCAAAGAATATCTCCAAAAGGATCTGGAAACCGATGAAGTTTTTTACAAAGATGTCGTGGGAACATTTCCAGCTAAAGTTTCAAGTTTAAGTGATATCCACATAAGAGAACAAAACCTTCCTTCTAATATCCAGATGAAACAAATTAATGTGTGTTGGTTGAAAAGAATAAAAAGTTTAAGAGAAATGATAAATGAAGTAGATGTTGTGAAGAGTAAAAGAGGTGACATTTTCTTTAAACTTGTTGATCTCACAAAGGAACTCGATGGCCCAAATTTATCAATGGATACAATACTTTTATCTAAAGAGAAATTACTAGAACAACTTGATGTATTAAAAGTTGCATGGGAAAGTGAGTTCATCGACTCAATAGAATTCTCTGAGGAAGAAGTTGAAAGGTGGTTGGTCATATATATCAACAAGAATGATGAGGTAGATGACATGTTGAACCAATTGGGTATGGACCTAAGATAAATGGAGAATGAGTTGTTCAAAATAAAAACCAAACATGAGATCATAGTGACCCCCATGATGGAATACATAAAAGAGTGGCTAAGAAAATCCCTAATCAAAATCACCGAGCCAGATCATCAAGAAACAGCTGCAACAATTATGCCACCTCCAACACAACAACCACCTATAAAAGAGGCATCAACAAGCAAGTAACGAGTTCAAAATAATTTACATCGCAGTGATTCAAGTAGCAACCCTATTTTCATCCTTGTATCTATCTTCTACAATCATTTGTCATATTGTCTTCCATTTCCCTGTAATTTGTGGAACCCCAGGCTAACCCTTGACTATTTTTCTTGTGTCTTCTAGGTATTTTCATTTCATGGTCTGCGGAAGCCCCATATCAGTCCTCTTTGAAGGAAAAATGAATTATTTTATTTGTATTCCAAGACACTACTCTTTTATTTAAAGACATATATATATATATATATTAAGTTCTGACAATACATTATTGTTATCTTAAGACTTTGAGTTTGAGTATAAGATTTCAAATGTGTGTCTCTCATAATCTTATTTATGTTTAATGAAATGATTATTTAAAGTTCTCTACCATATGCAGTCCATACATTTTTTTTTTCCTTTCCTTGAATATTTTGTTCTACTTTGATGAATGTTGTGATAGAAATATCATCTTATTTTATTGCACACTCTATTGGTTTATGATCTTGTAATATATTGTAAATATTTAATTTTTGTAAGATATTTGGTCCTTTCTTGGGTATTCTTTGCATGTGAATATTTACTTCAATAAAAGCCTGGTCCTTTTTTAGTATTTCTATTTTATTTTTCTATGTTATTTGAAATAGAGGAGTACCACCTCTTTAAAAATGCAGGGGGATTTTATCTTCATGAGGTTGACTCAAAGACTGTAAAACAATTTTTAAGATCAATAAAAAAAAATAAGCCAACTCCTTGAAGGGTTTCTTCTTGACATCATTTCCATTTGATTCACCATAACTCCATTGCCCTAGTTGGATTTGGCACTGATCTCCATCTCCTCCCATCACTTATTCGAAAACCCTAAAACCTCAAAACTCTGTTTTACTAAGATCACTTTCTACATCACATTGTGCCTCATTGCTTGGTCTTAGTAATTTCACTAGGGATACCCCCTTTGAGCCATAGGAGAGCCGACCTAAAGTGCAGAGGATAGGTTATTGAGGTGACAATGTTGACCATCCTAATAGTTTCCCTTGAGTTGTACCTTGTGGAATAGGGATTTTATCATTAAATAGAATTTGAGTGGTTACATTTTGGTAACATTTATGGGGATAAAGTCCTTTCTCCCCCCCAAAAAATTGAAGACTACAAATTTGTGAGAGCATGTGTTATGTTCCTTGTAATTTTTGAAGACTTCATTGGATGTAGAGGTGAGCACATCCATCAATTTGATGGCTTTAGAAAAGGTATGATCATTGTTCACTTCAGATTGAAAACCTAGAAGGAAATGAAAAAATGGATTTTCCTCCATCATTGGGTGTTAAATATAATGTAACCTCAATAGTCTGACTATACATTGCTCGCTGTCCTGGCCAGTTGTACTATCATTTCTTGATGTTCTTGATTTGCTTGAGCCTATTTAGCTCAGCTATTTTCCCTTTTCTCATGGTACTCTTTTCTTCATTTACCTAATATATTGAATTCTATTTCTGCTCTGCTCTTTCTCTGTATTCTTTGCTTCTCACTTTATCGTGGTATCAGAGAAACATACGTAAGCCTCTTCACACAGTCTGGAGAGAAACTCGATCCTCAACAATACAGAGCTTACACTATGAATGAGAGCATAGGACGCGAGATTCTTCACAAAGTCGGGAGAGAAATCTGTAGTTTTCCATCCGCTCAAAAGATTGTCACAGAAAGCACACACGAGGAATCAGAGTGCAGTATGCTCAAAAGATTGAGGAGTCAAAGTTGCAGGAGGCAGAAACATTTGAAGAATTCAAAGAAATTCTTTCAAAATCATGAAAGATTGTTGCAGAAGGCAGAAACATCAAAAGATCTCATGAAAATTCTTTCAAATTCGTGAAAGATTGGTGCAGAGGGCAGAAACATTCAAAGAATTTGTGAAATTCTTTCAAATTCATGAAAGATTCATGAATTTTCTTTCTCAGGAGAAACTCTTTGCAAAAGAAGCAAAGAACACGCTAAAGGAGCAACGGATAGACAGATGTTGTCGTAAGATCGGTCCTGCTAACAGATCTGAGGCATTAATCAAGTTCAGAAAGGACAAGGAGAGCACAGAAAAATAAAAAGATTTCCAGCCGTCAGATTTTGCGCAGAGGACCGATAGTCATCGGATATGGTAAAAGTGCACGAGGTTTAGTCCTTTGAAGCGCATAGGAGAATAGTTGCATCGTGAAATCCCAAAATCGCGGGGTGAAATTTCGACATTTTGGAGTTCGGGACTTGGAGCAACAAGGGGTCATGAAGTAACTGCCTCACGAAGTCCCAATTCACGAAATCCTAAAGGAATCCAGACCATTGGATCTGGAGCACGGTGGCCTGAGAGCCACTGGATCAAAGCAAAGGAAGAAAGATCTGAACCGTCGGATCTAGCACTAAGGTCCATGAGCCGTCGGATCCAGGAAAGGTGCATGAAGTTTAAACCTCGTCTCAGTAAAAGGAAGTGGAGTCCTTCAACTTCACAAACCGTGAAATCCCGAAAAAATTGTGACTATCCACAAGGAGGACACGTGGCAGCGTTCGAGGTTTCAGGGAAATCCCCGAAAGGAGCATTTTGGAATTTCGGCTATCGGGAATGCAAAGGGTAAGAGTTTGGGACTCTTGACCCATGAAATCCTGAAAAGATCTGATTCGTCAGATCAGGGGAGGCTCATAGCCATTGATCTCCTGCAGGAGTGGAGTTTTGGCATTTCGGAATTCGATATTTCGAATACCGGAAGTTTGAAGGGTCAGGAATTGGAGCAGCAGGATTCATGAAGTTTTGAAATGCAAAATCCCAAAAAGGCATTTGAGAAGGATAGGTGCCAGGATATTTCGGGTTTCGGCATATTGAGGGACAGAGAACCGGCGGAGTGCCTGCATCGGGAAGTCCCAAATAGCAAAATCCCGAAAAGGCGTTCGAGAAGGATAGGCGCCAAGATATTTTAGGTTTCGACATATTAAGGAACATAGAACCAGTGAAGTGCTTGCATCACAATTCCCCGAATCGTGAAAAGCCGGTAGTTCTTGAACGATTAGGCGCATGGTCACCGTTCGTGGTCACATAGATGGAGGCTAAGGGCCAATACAAGGTTGTTAAGTGCTTTTCGACGTTTCGGCGACCGAGAGTTGGGGAGACAAGAAATTGGAGGACTCGTATACAGGAGTCCCGAAGTCTCGATGTGAAAAAGGTCAAATTCAAGACTCGTGAAATCCCGAATCGCGAAATTCCGAAGTCACTGCAAGAAATTAGTTTACACATAGGAAACAGGTAAACACGAAATTTTTCTAACATTTTTTTTCTATTGTGTTAAATTCTTTAAAGATGGCCACGTCTAGCAATTTAGGACCAACTCAAGGTCCAATTCTTCTTGGAAAGAATTATAAGTTTTGGTCTCTTCGAATGAGATCCTTCTTGCAAGCACAAGAGTGTTGGGATCCAGTGGATCTTGGATATGTGGAACTAGATCCAGCAGACCTTGTCGCCATGTCAAACCCATAGAGAAATGCTCAAGCAACACAGAGGAACAGAGAGAATAAAGCCAAATTTTGGATTCAAAATTCAGTGGATGACTCGATTTTCTCAAAAATCACAGGCATTGGTACTTCAAAACAGGCCTAGGACATCCTTAGATCAGCCTACCAAGGAAATGACAAGGTCAAAATAGTCAAACTGCAGACCTTGAGGATGCAATTTGAGACTTTAATAATGACAAAGTCTAAAAATGTGGATCAGTTTATGACCAGAGTCATGGGAATTGTAAACCAGATCAGGTTGACTGGTGAAGCCATCCCTGATCAACGCATTGTTGAGAAAGTCCTCAGAAGTTTACCAAATAAATTTGAAATGGTTGTTACAGCAATCCTTGAATCCAAGGATCTATCACGTTTTTCAACAGATGAACTAATTGGTTCTCTGTTGACACATGAGACCAGACTGCATCTCACATATGAGTCAATCGCCAATGCCTTCAAAACTCAATTCTCCTTCAGCAGAGGGAGAGGTAGAGGAAGAAGCAGAGGTCACCAAGGATGAGGGAGTATTACAAGTAACCAACACTCAAGTGGAGGTAACAAACAACAAAACCAGAATCAAAATTTCCAAGGTTAGAGACAACAGAGTCAGAATCAAAGTTTCCAACCTCAAAGAGGCAGAGGGAGAAGATCAAATGACAAATCAAGCATACAATGCTATTACTGCACAAAGTATGGGAACTATGAATCTGAATGCAGGAAGAAGCAAGAAGATCAACTCTCAGGCAGAGCACATGTGTCAAATCATACGGGAGAAACCTCAGGAGGTATGTTTCTCTCATGTCACAAGTCTGAAGAACAACCTATAGATCTCTGGTTGCTAGACAATGGATGTAACAATCACATGACAGGTAAAAAAGATTTACTTTCATGCATTGATCCTTTAATTTCATCTGATATTACACTTGGAAATGATTCCTTAGTCAAAGTTCAAGGAAAAGGAACTGCACCTATTCTTACTAAACAAAATGTAAAGAAAGACATAAACAATGTCTATTATGTTCCATATCTGAAACATAATCTGCTAAGTGTAGGACAACTCATTGAACATGGCTATAAGGTACTTTTTGAGGGAGTATCTTGCAGGATATACGATAAAACCCCCAGCAGAAAATTGATTTTTGAAATCCACTTGACTTAGAATAGGATGTTTCCCCTGACCCTCAGAACTGCAAATCTGATCCAAACATATGCACAAAGTGCATCCACCCCCAATGAAACTATGGTTTGGCATACAAGATTTGGACATCTACCCTTTCAAATTCTAAGTCTTCTACAGAAGCACTCCATGGTCAAAGGTCTCCCTATCTTCAAAGAGAAAAATCTCCCATGTGAGTCTTGCATACTTGGAAAACATAAGAGAACTAGTTTTCCACAGTCCTCCACTCAAGCCAAACAACATCTCGAACTTGTTCACACTAACCTCTGTGGACCAATGCAAACAGAGTTCATAGGTGGTAGCTTTTATTTTCTAACGTTTATTGATGACTTTAGCAAGAAAATGTGGATCTATTTCCTCAGACACAACTCTGAAACTTTTGCAAAATTCAAAGAATTCAAAGTAGAAGCTGAAAAACAGAGTGGCAAATATATAAAATCTCTCAGGTCCTATGGAGGAGGCGAATACAACTCCAACGAATTTGCAAATTTCTGCAAATCACAAGGCATTATCATGCAAACTACAACTAGGTATACTCCACAACATAATGGAGTCGCTGAAAGGAAAAATCAGACAATAATGAACATGGTAAGAAGCCTACTCAAAGAGAAATGTTTGTCAAATACTTTTTGGGCTGAAGCAATAGCATGCTCAGCTTATCTCTTGAATAGATCTCCAACCACCAATCTAAAGATGAAAGTCCATCAAGAAGCATGGAGTGGGACAAAGCTAAATGTTGTGCATCTAAGGACATTCAGATGCATAGCATACGCTCACATACCTTCTGAATTAAGGAAGAAACTGGATGATAGAAGTGAGAAATGTATCTTTACTGGATACAGTGAAATATCTAAAGCTTACAGGCTTTACAATCCAATCTCAAAGAAACTAATTCTCAGCAAAGATGTAAAATTTCTGGAAAATCAATTCTGGAATGAATCTGAAAATCGACAAATGGACAGTCAAAATTCATTGTTGTCTAGATCTGAAAACACAAAAAATTCAGGACAACCAATACCTCAACCTGCTCTTCAAAGATTGTAGGTACAAGGACAACCTGAAAATTCTCAGGATAACTCAACTTCAAGCAGAGACTCATCCTCTGAACTTCAAAATTAGAGAACTCGAAGTTTGAGAGAAATCCATCAACAGTTGGATGACATTGAACAACACAATGTTTTTGCATTAATGTCATGTCAACCTACATCTTTTAAAGAAGCAGCTAAGAAGCCACATCAGGTTCAAGCCATGAACCAAGAGATTGACTCCATTGACAAGAACAAGACATGGGATCTTGTTGATTTTCCCAGACACAAGAAGAGTATTGGTGTCAAGTGGGTTTACAAAACTAAACTCAATGAAAAAGGGCAGATTGAAAAACACAAGGCAAGACTTGTTGCCAAAGGATTCTCACAACAACCAGGTACTAATTATGGTGAAATTTTTGCTCCAATAGCAAGATTAGACACTGTAAGGACTCTATTGGCCATAGCATCCCAACACAAATGGCAAGTATACCAGATGGATGTCAAGTCAACTTTCCTTAATGGTTTCTTAGAAGAAGAAGTTTATGTCGATCAACCAC
>ML776654.1:210622-248537 GCA_009831015.1 Picea engelmannii | reverse complement strand
GTGATAATGCCGCAACTGTATTCTTCTCTAAGAACGACAGGTATTCTAATGGTGCTAAACACATGGAACTGAAATACTTTGCCGTAAAAGAAGAAGTTCAGAAACAACGAGTGTCAATTGAACACATAAGCACACTGCTTATGTTTGCAGATCCATTGACGAAAGGATTACCACCAAAGGCATTTAAGGAACATGCTAACAGGATGGGAATTGAACGTAGCACATAACAATTGCTACTTTTATGAAATGGATCACATAATGTTGTTTGTCTTATTTGACACCTTGAGATCTTAATAAAGTTGTTTCTGTTTGATAAATCCTGTTTTAAATGTGTATGTACATGTATGAGAATAAATGCATAATGACAGGAATAGTCTCTGACAAGGGACATTATTGTTGGACCTTATGAAATCTCTCCTTGTTTACAGAGTAATTTAAACAAGTTACTAATGTTGTGGTACGTGAAAGGGACTATGTCATCTTATTGACATGGAACCGTCATGACTCGCATTACTAGGTTGTTTAATTATAGTATTATGATGACCAAACTGAAAACCAAGACGAATATGACTTATGGCGCACCTAATGTCTACTCTGTTAAACTCTAACATTAAGTTATCATATGTGCCAAGTGGGAGAATGTAAGAATAATTTCGTAAATGACACATATGATAAAACAGTTACGAAAACTGCCGATTTAGGTTTCCGGAACTCTTGGTAACGGAATGGTCGAATCTCCTACTCTGATGGACAGGTGGAGAATAACCGTCTTGGGGAAACCAGTCCTCTCTCTGCCCATAAAAGAACCTTCAGAATACCCATCCAAATTGATCTGAAGGCGTATGGCAGCAGGGTAAGAGACAGAAACTCGGTTTTCAGTCTGTTAAAGAGGGTTCTGTTCGATTCTGTTCTGTTCTGAAGAAGAGGATTCTGAAAAACGCAGCAGAGACTTCACTGTTCCGCTGCACAAATGGATCCAGGTATTTATTCTGCTGTATTAAGAAAAACTTCTAACAGAGATTTCATCTTTTGTAAGGTTTATTGAAGCATACTGTAGACGTTGAAGCCCTTGTGATCATGATCAATGGATGATTATTGTTGAAAATTTCAAGCTGATATATGGTGGACAAAAGATCATTGACTACGCTCCTAGCCCTTCTATGGAAGTTGATCACGCTGTCACTAAAGAAAAAATCCCAGATTTCAATGTGGATGAACCCATGTCATCAAATTCCAGCATGGTCACAAGCCTTGTTTTGACATGTGATGATGCACTTGGCAACTTGGATCTGCATTCAGAATTAGGAGAAGACAATATTGGAAGCTGTGATGATACCCTACATGGAACCTCCTTCCAGATTGATGCAAATGCTAATGTTATGAAGTCTGTAACTGAACAAGACTGTGATATAACTTTTGTGTTTTATAATGATTTTAAACTCCACGATGAAGAGAAATTCGAGCAATCTCTTGCAGGCAAGAAAACAAGCTTTGTTTGCTCTAATTTTGTATCTAGAACAAGTCTGTTATTCATCCTGGATGTGAATGGAAACAATGATACTGTCTTCTCTGGTCTTCTAGAAATGGAAGTGGAATGTTAGGGGATTGGCGGAGCTTGTTTTTACCTCCTGAAATTTGTAAATGATTCGCAGCTTGAACATGACAGTTCTCCCATGCTAATGATAGCAGTAGTGGAGATCATGACACAAACAGACAGTTCTTTCCCTGCTTTTGCCGAGGCCCGGTTTGAGAAAAATATTTCTGGCAATGTTTTTGAAGAGGTTACTTCCTTAGAAAATCGAGTAAATGGCCACGAAACCAATAGCGATCCGCTACTCCAACTAGAACACAAGAGTAGCAAATCATACATAGTCTATAGTAATGAACCACCTATTTTTTATGATGAAGATAGGGTTGTCCTTATCACAGAACTGTTGTATGAACCACATGAAGCAGAAAGCATCCTCCCTATCATCGCAAATGTGAGTTCCTATCACCTTGAAGACAAAGCGATCGGCTATTCATTTTTGGAGGATGTAGTCATGGCTATGGATAGTGATAGTATCCAATCACTTGAAGAAAACTTAAATTTTCAACAAGAAGATTGATGCAAAATAGAAGAAACCTATGGCCACCAAGGACCATGGTCATTTTCAAATGGATCTGTTGTTGATCGAGGGAATGAGGCCACTTCCCCAACTTTGGACAGTGTTCATTTACCTGAAGAAGTCTCCCTTTAGCAACAAGATGTTAAAACAAAGAGAAATCCTTGGCCCCAAAAATGTCTGGGTATCGTTGTTGTTCCATTAATGCCTAGTCCAACTCCTCTCGAACGGAATTTCATCAACGATCTCTTCCAATACCTTCCCAACTATCAAGCAACAACATTACATCTGCCCTTCGACACTCACAAAGACAGAGGATTTGAGTTTAGTGTAGGTATCCATTCCAGTTTTGAGATCGATCGCATTAAACAGTTCAGGAAACCTTGCTCAGTTGACAAGGATGATACCACGAATGTTTCGCAATTCCAAATGCAAACATTAATAATAGTGGACGGTCACTACAGTGACAACCGATCGTCTCACATATATGTTGTCAATATTACAACGTAGATGATCTAGGGTCCAAAACGACTTGACACAATCAAAACCAGGCTCACTAAAAACATCACAGAAATGCGCATTTTTTATCCTTGTATCATTGAAGGCACAACCGAATGTGACATTGATTTCATTCCACAGAGGCCAAATAGGTGCCTTGAACCTCACACTGATAAAAATAGATTTGATCGACAGCCGTCTTGAAAGTGCTTGTATTACCCTATGGAACTGATGTTTTACCAAAAAAGGGTATGATGATCATGTCTCTCCTGTGAAAAATATTCAGTTTTCTAACGCAACCTTCAAATCAGATTTTTAACAACAGGTTTATGAACAAACTCATGCACTAAGAGGTGGCAGCAAAGGGGAGATCTCAAAATTAGGGGATATTTCATTGTTCAGTAACAACTACAACAACTCTATTAAGTGTTGGATAGATAGATCATGTAGGACCTTGTGCCAGCCTCTCAACCCTCTAGAAGACATATCTCATTTGCAGGTACCCAGATTCAGTCTCAGAGAAGTAATGACAGATGTCAACTTACAACCATTCAAATTTTGATGTTTCCGTATTTACCATGATGAATAAGCACAGAGAAAAGGGGCATTGTACTTCTAAAATGTTAATATGGTTGCATTGGAACACTGACTTCACCTAGCAGTTGCAGTTACACATGCCACAATAGTGTGGGAAAATGAATAAGCTCCCTTAAGCAGTAGTGTAGCAGCAATAAGCTCTCTTGAGCATTCTGATTTGAATTTATTATTAATGATGTTTTGTTAGAGGTCATTCTCATATGTACATGACAAGGTTATAAGGTTTTCATGCACTCCCAACAAGAGCACGTGTCTCCAAGTTGGAGCTTATGTTACCCATCATTTTGATAGGGTATAACCCTAGTGAATTTCTTCACTAGCCTTAGTATTTTTGAACTTTTGTGAGTTGGGGTACTTGCTGATTTCATGAGCAATGATGGAGGATTTTGGTAATAGTGCTTGATAATGTATAGTGCCTTCAAAACACCCTAGTTTTTGAGGGTGGCATTGACATCATGCAAATGCTTGGACTTTTTTATGGTTTCCAATGCAGTTCATGTTCCCCAAGGTAGTGCACATATCACGAGGTAGTTCACAGTTCCCAAGGTGTTGGTAAAACTCTTTTCGCTATTTATGCATGCATGGACATCCTCTTCACATGCCATGTTGAAGATCCTAGATGGTTCTCTCATTTTATCATCTTTTGAACTATTTTACACTTGATTGAGGGTAGTCCCACTTGTTTGGACGTCATACTAGCCATTGGGGGTTTTATGATCCATTTTTTACTTGAAGGGTCACTTCCATGCTCTATGGAGTTGTCTTTGTTGGAGATATGGATATGGTTATGCCTTGGAGACATATTTTGATGCTTTATGAAGTTGTTTTGGAGGAGCTGCCCCCTTTGGAGGGTTTTGTCTTGATGATGGATCTGATTGGAGATCTGAAACGTTGACTAATAAAAATGGCCAATGTGGATTTTCCGAACAATCTCAATAACAACTCCCACCACGGAAATCTGAAAACCTTGATTTTGAGAACGCTTTTGTCTTGGAGACCCATATGTCCACCATGGAGGAAACTTGAAGGGGTTGACTTACACATTTTCAAGAGTTTATGGAGCATCTATACACTTTGGGGGCCTTTGGAGGCCAATGTTGCATCTTGGAGCAACTTCATTCCTTGTTTAGGGGTGACATCCCTCTCTTTTGGGATAATTTCACATTGATCATTGTACATGTGGCTTGACCACTTTATTTTAGTGTTGTTATACAATAATTAGTTGTAGGGGAATGATATTTTACTTTTCTTAGGTCTAGATCTAAGAAATCTCATGAGATAATATTGTTTTATTATAAATGATGTATATCATCACTCTATATAAAGAGATGCACTTCCTCATTTGTACTCATGGTTGTATTTTTGGAGCTCTCACTCTTTGGAGCCTAATTGACATATCTTTCTTGGAGAATTTATGGTGTAAAGGGTTCTTTCTTTGTGGATGAATGTGGTCAATTATTGAAGTTTCTCTATCTTAGTATTATTTGGTGCATAAGGATTAATGGTTAAATTCTCAATTCTTCCACAAGCCTTCAATATCGATACATTTTAGGGGTAAGTCTACCACTTGGAAGGAAGATGTTGTAGGGTTTCTCCTTCATTCTTCCTTTGTTTCTTTGGTGATTATTTGGTACCTTGCTTTGATCTTCCTTTTGTTTCCCTAGCAAGAAATATTAAGTAAATTCATCAAACCATAGTTGATCTAGTTGGTAAGGGGTTTTCCATGAAGATTCCCTTCCTTGTAGACCTTGATATTCATTATTGATCTTGATTGGGTGAGGGGTTACTCTTCCTCTTGGTTCTAATCTCAAAACCCTAATCCTTGAAGGAAACAATCCAACTCCTTAAAGGATTTCTTCTTGAACTCATTCCCATTTGATACACCTTGAATCCATTTCCCTAGTTGGATCTGGCATTGATCTCCATAACTTATTCTAAAACCCCCAAAACTCCATTTTACTAACGCCACGTTCTACATCACCTTGTGCCTCATTGCTTGGTCTTGGTAATCCCACTAGGGATACTCCCTTTGAGCTAGAGGAGATCTGGCCTAAAGGGTAGAGGATAGGTTATTGAGGTGATAATGGTGACCATCCTAACAATCTCCCTTGAGTTGTACCTTGTGGATTAGGAATTCTATCATTAAGTACAATTTGAGCAGTAACATTTTGGTAGCATTTTTGTGGACAAAGTCCATTCTCCCAGGAAATTTGAAGATGACAAATTTGTGATATTGTGTTATTGAATATCTCCTTCTCACACGGTGACTCCATGAGGGGACAAAGCCATTTTTCCTTACAGTTTTTGAATAATTTGTTGGATGTAGGGGTGAGCACATCCATCAATGTGAAAGATCTATCTGAAAATCTCACCTTGGTGACTCCACCCTTGGTATTTCTATAAGGTATGATCATTTCTCAATTCATATTTACATTCTCAAACTTATATTGAAGACATAGAAGAAAAGGAAAAAATGCATTTTCCTCCATGGCTAGCCAACTGGTATTCTCCTTTTCATTTTTCAAATATCTAGGGGTTTTCTCATGAGAATCACAATGTAGATGCAAGGGAAATTATGGGTTTTCATGGATGTGGTAATTTGTTCATACACCATATATCTTCTTTCATTGAATTCATTTTGAGAATCGACCTCTGTCATGAAGATGACATGATGAAGATTTGTGCGACAAGTCTCAAAGGAGATGCAAAGGTGTGGTTTGAAAGTCTTGACACGGAGGAGATTCCATCTTTTGCAGGTTTTATTGAAGCATTTTGTGTACGTTGGAGCCCTAGTGATCATGAGAAATGGATGATTATATTTTTAAATTTCAAGATGATAAATGATGAACAAAATCTCATTCATGAAGATCCTAGCCCTCCTATGTTAGTTGATCATGCCATCACTAAAGAATACAACCAAGATTTCAATGTAAATCAACTCTTGGCATCAAATTCTAGCATGGTCACAAGCCCTATTATGGAACATGATTATGCACTTGGCAACTTGGATCTGCATTCATAATTAGGAGAAGATAACATTGAAATTTGTTATGATACCCTAGATGGGACCCTCTTCTAGATTGAGTAAAGTGTTAATGCGATGATGCATGTAACTAAACAAGACTATGATAGAAGTTCTATGTTTATATAATTATTCTAAACTCCATAATGAAGAGAAATTCGGGCAAGAAAACAAGTTTTGATTACTCTAATTTTGAGTCCAGAACGGGTTTGTTATTCATCCTAGACGTAAATGGAAACAATTATAATGACTTCTCTGATCTTCTGGAAATGGAAGTGGAATTTGAACAATGTTAGGTGACCGGGGGAGCTTGTTTTTACCTTCCAAACTCTGTAAATAATTCACATCTTGAACATGGCAATTCTCCTATACTATATGCTAACATTAGTGGAGTTCATGACACACAAACAAAGAGGTATTTTCCTACTTTTGCCTAGGCCCAGCTTGAAGAAAGTATTTCTCCCATGTTTTGGAAAAGGTTACTTCCTTATAAAATCAATTAAATGGCTAGGAGATCAATAGAGATCCACTACTCTAGTTGGAACACAACAATAGCATATCATACATACTTTATTTCAATGAACCACCCTTTTTTTTATGACGAGGATAGGGTTGTCCTTGTCGCAAAACTATTGTATGAACCACATGAAGCAGAAAGCATCCTCCCTATCATTGTAGACATGAGTTCTTGTCACCTTGAAGATAGAGGGTTTGGTGCATAAGGATTAATGGTGAAATATTGGTTGTTATATTCATGTTAATTTCCATATTTCACAAGTAAAGAGAACCTTAAATATATCCATTGTTTTAACCCTAATTTCTACTAGCTTACATCTTGTTTAAAGGGATAAAATGTATTTATGTTATAACTTGTTTACGGCTGTAAATTTTCATCTTTTACACAATTTTTGTAACAACCATTGTAATTTTTAGATTTGTAGTGTTTGAGGATCACTTTACATAGGATCATTGCTTGAAAAACCCTTTAGAATAGCCGTAAATCAAATCAAACTTACACTACTACATATGGTGTTGAAGTCCGATGGGGAGTTCCGATAGTATAGATAAAATCGACCATACCATCAGGCATTACTATGTAATTATATACATATAAAAAATTATTGGTGCCTCGACGTTCGTCGACCTTTCAACGGAGTCCAAAAATCATTGTAATTTCGAATCCTATTCGACGGTTACTGCAAGGGCCACATGGCACCCCATTGTCAAACGCAGATCACAGAGGCATGTTTTTAAAACCCCGAGCTATAAAAACTTAGTCGAGGACATGTAAGTACATGTAAAGTTAATTATGATCGACTTATGTAACCTCCATATGGATTGAGGTTGTCCCCACGGGGATCATATAAATACGTAGGTGTTGTCTAAACATTCTACGTTTTGGCATTTATTGTCGGAATCCAGTGATATAAAGGTTGTAAGTAGAGTGATAGGAAAGAAGAGGCTTGTCAGAGAAACATTAGGAGGAATCTTCAGAGAAAAAAAAGGTGTGGGATCTGTATTTCACTTTTCCGGCCAGTTTTGTAAGGGAGATTGTAACTGTGATGTTTGAATATGCAAGTTTCCACAATTAGTCATAATGTTATAGAATTTTCTAGATAAAACTATGTATCAGGTTTTGAAACATCCAACGTTTCGAGTGGACACTCCACCCATCATTAGGGACATAAGAAGCTCATATGGTGGAAAACGAGTGTTGAGTTTTGTATTTATAGATTAATAGAGGTAGGTGACCATTGAGCGAAGGAGAGAGGGAAATGAATGAAAAAATAATTGTTGAGAGGAAAGTAATATGTCCCCGATGATGGGTGGAGTGTCCACTCGAAATGTTGGACGTTTCGAAACCTGATACATAGTTTTATCCAGAAAATTCTACAACATTGTGATGTCTGTCATGTAAATATCCTACTGTTATGATGATTTAATGGAAGATCAGTACCATTTTGACTCACACTTTTCTTATATGTGATGCTTGTTATGATGTTTAGTGTTTTTCTACAATCTTTAAGAGATAATTAATGAATGCATCTTTATAATAATGTTTGAATCTAACTACTGGAAAATCGAAAGGTATGGCTAAGAGGGGGGAATTGAAGGGGGGTTAGTTCTAAACTATGGAAGGGTAACTAGGGCACCAAGAAGAGGCAATAATTCCATTCATTTCACTCAAAAATAGATCTATGAATGAGGTTATGTTTGGTAAATAGTTGACAATGGAAGGGTTTGTTAGAGTAGAAAATTCCCCTATTAAGGGTTCCTTAGGATCTATCCAACCTTTTATTATTGGGGCTCAATCATCCCCTTCAAAAAGTGAGCCTTGAAAAGGGTTATTGATGTGAATAAACCTGACATTCTCCTCCTATAAGATACAATGTCAAATGAGGATAAAATAGTTAACGATCCAAGTGGATTGTTTGGGGGTGGGAAGTTTAAATTCATTGATGCTAGAGAAAGGTATGTGGGGATCATTAGAAAATTTATACATCTATCTATACCTTTGTTTGTGCAATTGGAAACTTAAAACCCTTTGTTTTGGAAAAATACCAAAAATTGTCATGTAGGACAAAGACGACAAATTTTGCCTTGGTGCAAAATGCATGCTAGGATACACTAAAATGCACCCCCATGTCTGAAACTCATTCAATTTGAGTGGTTCAAAATGTAAACAACTTTTTAAGTCATTTTTCATAATCCTATATACTTAGTTTTTCGTTTATAGTCATAAAAGACTCTATTGTGCAAAAATAGGCAAGAGATGCCTAGTAAAACCCTAGAAATGCACAACTTGTTTGTAAAAAGTAAGTCAAGGTTTTATTATACTGTATATTTGATTTGGGAAAGTTTTTGGGGTGTGGTTTATCATATTATACCTCATCATATTGTTAATTTTGAATTGCACTTTTAAAAACGGTTGCTATGCAAAAGAGAGAAATTGTGTCTTGTAAATTGGAAGGTCAAAATTGTACTAAGTGACAAAATTAAAATGCACGCCAAAGCTTCCTTGTAGCACCTAATTTTTTTTTATAAGTTGTACAATGGATATAACTATTTTTTATATTTACCTATGTCATCTAAAGTGAAATTTAAGAACAAGAGAGGTCGATTTCAGGCACCTAGATTTGGGATTTCAAGTAAATATGAAGTCATAACTACCTTAAAGTAAAATGCATGTGCCCTACTCTCAATTTTGACCCAAATTGAGTGGTTCAACTTGAATAAGTTGTAATTTTTGAATTTACACCTTGACATAGCCTTATATTGGCAATTCTAGAAAAAAAACTACCTGATGTGCATAAAGGCCAAAAATTGCCTTGTAAAACCGAATTGCCAATTTGTTAAATTTGGCTATAGGAAAGTGCATGCCTAAAGTTGGATGATCCTCCATAATTTAATATTTAAGTTGTAAATTGGTTATTAAAATATTTTTAACATGTTTGTACAATTATGAGTGCATTTACACTCCAATAAGGATGATTTCTATTCACAAAGATTCATGACCTTTTGATGAATCAAAGGATGGTGGGTTATGAGAGAAATCAAGGTCAATGACTTCTAACAAACCAATTGTGCAAAAAATGGCATAAAACTTAACAAAACATAATTAACCCATATAAAAAAATACTTTAAAGAGAATATATCGTAGAAAATATAGAGTTTGTTCACCTTCAAATTGATTGATTCAAGTTGGTCGAGAGTATGTAATTTATCTTTTACATATGCATGTACCCTTGTTTATGCATTTAGAGAAATAAAACTCTTTGTTGTGAAAAAATACCAATAATTGTTTTATGGAATAAAGAGATCAATATTACAGGAAATATTACAAGTTATAGGGTTGTAGAAAATTAGTGCATCTTTATATACCTTTGTTAGTGAAATTTGAAACTTAAAACCCTTTTCCTTGCAAAAAGACCAAAATTTGTCTTCTAGGACAAAGAGGGAAAATTTTGCGTTGGTGTAAATTTTTTCTTGGTGCAAAATGCATGCCAGACTACACTAAAATGTATGCCCGGGTCTCAAAACTCATTCAATTTGAGTGGTTCAAATTGTTAATGATGTTTTAAGTCATTTTGCATAATCCTATATTCCTGGTTTTGCATTGTTAGTCATAAAAGACTTTGTTGTGCAAAAAAAGACAAGAGATGCCTAGTAAAACCCTAGAGATGCCCAACCTATTTGTAAAACATAAGCGAAGGTTTTATTATACCTTAGATTTGAGTTATGAAAGTTTTTGGGGGTGTGGTTTATCATATTAGACCTATTCATGTTGTTAATTTTTCAATTGCAAGTTTAAAAAGGGTTGTTGTGAAAAAGAGGCAAAGTTTTCCTTGTAATTTGGAAGGTCGCAACCGTAATAAGTGACCAAATTAAAATGCACTCCCAAGCTTCTTTGTAGCTCCAAAATTTGTTTTATAAATTTTAATATGGAGTTCTATATATGTCAAATTTACCCATGTCATCTAAAATGCAATTTAAGAACATGATAGGTTGCTTTCATGTACCTAAATTTGGGATTACATGTAAATCTGAAGTCAAAATGTCATTAGAGTAAAATGAATGCTCTAGTCTCAATGTTGACCCAAATTGAGTGGTTCAACTTGAATAATATTTAATTTGTGATTATACACCTTCATATAGCCATATGTTGGAAGTTTCATACAAACACCTACCTGATGTGCATAAAGGCTAACAATTGCCTTGTAAAACTGAAGGGCCAATTTAATAAAGTTGGCTAGAGGAAGGGTTACACTCAAAGTTGGATGAGACTCCATAATTTAATATTTAAGTTGTAACTTGATGATTATAATAGATTTAACATGTTTGTACAATTAGGAGATGATTTCTATGAACAAATATGCATGACCTTTTGATGAAATATAGAATGAATATGTCAACATTATAGGAAATATTACAAGCTACAGGGTTGTTGAAAAGTTTTATATCTTTCAATACCAAAAATTGTCTTGTAGAATGAATAGGTCAATATTATAGGAAATATTACAAGCTATAGGGTTGTAGAAAAGTTGTAGAAAATCTACAGTGATGAATTTTGTATGATGAGATGATGTATATATAGGACAATGAGTAATTCATTCCTTAATATGAAATATGTATTTCTTAAGAAGAAAATGCACACTAAAAAATGGAAATTATGTGTTTTCTGCTTGAAAACAAGGCATGCTTTAAAATGCACTCTCTTGAGTGAAAAATGCAAGCCTTGTGTTAGGATTTTCATGATAACTTATTGAAAGCATAATGTTAGGAAAAATTTATATCGTTAGATGAATTATGCACATTATTCATATTGTCCTTATGAGATTTCATGAAAATAGGGCATTGAGGAAAATGCACTCCCTGCTATGGAAACGATAGGTTGTACATATGTTGTTGTGTCATGCGAGTTTGGAGCAGGGTGAAATATATATTTTGGTTTGGGGTTACATGCATGAGATAATATGTATTGTTACACATGCAGCTCTGAAATAATTTATAATGATAGATGATAGATTAATGATTACACAAGTGAAATATTATGGTTGTGGATTGTTGTTGTATATGAAGTTTGAACATACCCTGGAGTGAAAATTGCAGTCATTGTGTTATGATTTGCATTATATCTTCCTTAAATTACAATGTTAGGGAAAATTCATATCTTTAGAGAATTATGCACATTATGCACATTGTTTGATCTAGGTGGATATTGGTGGCCACCCACCTTTTCCAACTAGCTCAAAACAGTTTTCTGACAATTTTGGCAATTTACTATTTTTAGCAGTTTTTAACTTATGGGGCCATTTTGAGGGCCTAAATAAAGGTTTTTCGAGATCAATCTTCTCAATTATAGTTGAAGGCTATGATTGAGTGCCCAAAATTAATCTCCTCAATGATACCTTTCCAACGATCTAACGTGCGCCCCAAACAGATATTGTATGCCAAAGTTATGCCCCTGAAAAGTTGATACACCAAACTACCCAAAACGGGGTCCACAAAACTGTTGGATTTTCATCTTCAGGGGTTAAGGTTTTGGATTTTCTTTATGATAAAATTTTTGTTGGAGCCTCATTGTAAAATTATCTTCTCACGGATGTGAGTAGCCATCACATCTCTTCTCAGAGATAAGTTGCCACCATTCTAGCGAGTCTTTCACTCTGTATTTTACAGTCTTTGTACATTTTCGCTCATTAATAGAAAATTGTGTATTACTGTATATCTGTGTTTATGGTTGCATCTCTAATACATTTATGTTATAATATTGGATATTCAATATATCTCTATACATTTCTTTATTATATCTCCACTCTCATTTCATGCCGAAAATAATATGGATCATTGTTCTTATGAAATTCTTTGAAATCAGAGCATTGAGGAAAATGCATGCCTTGTTATGGAAAAGCGCAGGTTGTATATATGTTGTCGTGTCCCCAGAATTTGGTGTAGGGTGAAATATATATTTTGGTTCGGGGTTACATGCATGAACTAATATGTATTGTTACATATACAACTATGAAATTCTTTATAGTGATAGATTATAAATTAATGATTTCTCAAGTGAAATATTGTGGTTATGGACTGTTGTTTTATATGAACATACCCAAGTAGGGTATTTGTACAAAATTGGTTGCATATTATGGTTTAAGACTATGTATGTATATAAATATGAAATCTTTGCAAGTTTATATATATATATATATATATATATATATATATATATATATATATATATAGTCATAGTCTAAACGTTCTATGTTTTGACACTTTTTCGAGGATATTTTTATGTTTAAACTTTCTTGAAATCTAGTGAGAAATTGTTGGATTTACAGATTTGAGTGGCTAAGTCTATATAATCCGAGTTCCCTAGGGTTTTTTCAGCACACTGAATCCATTTATGCATTCATAAATGCAATTTAAATAATAGAAAATTGTGATTTCATCCAAATTTATGTTGTCAGATTCTAACAGAAAGGGAAAAAACGTAGAACATTTATACAACGCCCCCCGCCCCCGACACACACAGACACACACACACACACACACACACACACACACACACACATATATATTGGATTATGAATGGTCATGGTATGAAAACTACCATTGTGGAGGAAATTGGGCAAATGTTGCATTTGTAGGTTGTGTATGTATTGTGATTTGCATGCATAATTATTGTTTTATAATCCATATTCATACTTGATACATATAAGTTTCAGTTGAAATGTCAAGTACATGAAACTACTTATGTTTTACTCAAACTTCTTGCAAACAAGATGAGAATGGTGGTGTATATGTGTATAAATCAATCTCAAATCACTTTTAAAGTATTACATTCTTTGATATGTAACTATACACACTCATACATGTCATTAACGACATAAATAAAATAAATTGCCAATAAACTACTGAAATAATGATATATATTACATATTTAAATGTAATTACATGGAGTACATGGTATATAAACCAATGCTAATTTGTAACTACTCTAGCCTGCTGCTTGGGAGGTTTCTGAAAACCCTGCTCTTGAGATGAAGAAAAATCTTTGGAGCCTCTCTTTGTTGTTGTAGAGTCTTCTGATTGTTCTGGAGCTGCAACAAGAACATGTTGTAATTTTTTCTCTAGATCTTTAATTTTCTTTGCACAATTTTGCAATGTCTCTTGCAATATGTGTTTATCTTTTGCTTGTTTTTTCAACATTTTTGCATTCTTCTTATACTTCTCAGCATTGTCATGTTTATTTTTTTCAAGTTCTTCCTTTTCTTCTTTCAATTGGGATTGAACTTCAACCAATTGACCCTTGATTTTTTTTATTTCATTATCAAGATCTTTTTTCCTCAAATATTGTTTCTCCAATGTAGCAGACAAAATTGACACCACCTCCATTACTATTGTACTCTTTAATTTCTGTTGAAAATCAACAATTTTGGATTTCAAATTTTGTATATCAACGTCACATCCCAAATGTTGTGCCTTTCAATTATGCAAGAGTTAATTATTAAGCTCTTTAATATTTTCATATCTCTCAGCTATCTTCATCTTCAATGATTCCACCATTGGTGATGGGGCCTAGAGATCTGCTAAAGCACTACTTAATGAGACAACTTCCTGAAATATATTTTCTTTTCTTTGTATGGAATTTTCCAAGTCAATTGAAGGAATTTGTTTTGTTGGACTTCCCTTGCTTATATCTTTACCCTTACCCATACCATGAATTTTACCTTTATCTTGATCTTTGCCACCTTCTTTACTATGACTTTCCATTTCCTTTTCAAGTTATGTAATCTTATTTTTTGTTGGATTTCCCTTACTTTTACCTTTTCTCTTACCCATACCCTAACTTTTACCTTTATCCTAACTATTTACACCTTCTTTACTGAGCCTTTTTATTTCCTTTTGAAGTTCTTTAATCTTCCCTTTTGCATCGACAATTTCCATATGTCTCTGATTCAATTTATTACCTTTCTTAACATTTAATACTTCAAAATGGTCATTGTGTTCTTATATTCTTCAATCTCTAATTTATGCTTCTCATGTTCCTATATCACTTTGTTTTCAAATTAAGCCTTTAAAATTTCAATAAATGCCTATTTCGCCTTCAAACTCTTTTTTAATTCATCCACAACTGGATTACTTGCAGTTTGCAATGGAGGTATATTCAAAACATCTAGACTTCTTTTCAATTATTCTTGAATATTTGAAATAGTGTTTTCATATGTAGACAATGTCATTTCGAACATTGCCTTGGTATTATCAACCTCCCTATTACATTCCTTTGTAATTTCAGATACCTCACTGCATAATCCAACAATAACATCATCTTTTTTGTTTATTGTGTTGCTTGATTCTTCTATTTGCTTCACAATTACCGATTCCATACTTGCAATGTTCTTCAAGAATTCAATATTATCCTTGTGCTTTAGTTCACACTTTTCCTTCCATATGTATATAGAGGAATAATCCTCCATTGCAACTAGTTTGTAATGCATCATTTTATCAAATACCGAGAAAATAAATTTGTTATCAAAAATGCATGTTGGAATATTCACATTTGAACTTGGAGAGGTAGAATCAGGGCCCATTTTAGGAGGAATTATATCAATTATACTTTCTAAAGTAACACAAAAATCATCATTGCCTGTTTCCAAATAATTGTCCATACGTCCCTGCTCCTCGACTTCATTCATAGATATTTCTTGTAAGTATATGTTATGCCAGGCATCACAACCTCCCTTTTTCTTGAGGTCTTTCTTGAAAATCCATCCCTTCCCAAGAAAATGGGAGCCCTCTTGTTCTCTATGAGAGCTTCCTGAATTGCTCAAAAGGGTTACCTCAACCTTTAAACTTTGATTCTTATCACCCTTGTTTGATCAATGTCCTTGATGTTTCAATTCAAGATTGGTTTATCTTTGTTTTTTTAATCTCAACACTTAGAAAAATTTAAAGGATCATTCTTTGATAGTGGAAAATTTCTTCTCCATTCTCCCAACACACATTGGAGAGGTTCACATTACTACCTCCATTACGTACCAGATGAGTTCTTTTAAATGCCTCTGATACATCAAAGCATTTCCTCTAAAGTTTTCCTATCTACATCATAGATAATTGGCATAGTTGATATAAACTCCTATGATTCAACCAGAGTAGTTTATACAAACTCCATTGGTTGGACCAGAGAAGTTACCATAAACTTCTCCTACGTGTGACGTGTTTGGCCAACACATTTTTTGTAAACTCCTTTGAAACAATTGGTGAAACTGTAGCACTTCTAGTTAACACCTCTAGTGTATACGAGAGTTATTTCAACCAACAACTATGGTATACACTGGAGGTCTTTCAACCAACAAGTTTAGTATACACTGGAGGTATTCACATCATTTCCTCCGATACATTGATTTTCCCACCGGTTGAGTTGTCATGGATTCCCTTAGCACATACCAGAGGCATTTCAACTAACACCTCTGGTATCACTAGATCCCATCGTATTAACTCTCTCAGTTGTTTCGATTTTTACGCCCTCTCTATAAAAGATCATCTCCTCCCATAGTTCATCACCGTTCACCATCACTAAGGGAGAAAAAATGATGAGTGACCAAGCATCGAAACATCCTATTCACAATGGATTTCGACTGGCCAACACTTCACCCTTTCAACCATCCACGTGGCACCTCACCGAGTAAGCCCTAAAACTATTGCACTAGTGCTATTTGATTAGGGTTAGGGTTTATTTTTTGTTAATGGATACTGCGTAATATATATGTTTCCCCCTCACCCTCAACCTCCGATAAATATACCTTAACCAATATCCTCGACATCAATGGCCCTTCCACCATCATTCCATGGGAAACTCCAACCATGGTGCTCTTTATCCTCGACCATACCTCAAGCTCACTTTCCCTAACCATTTTTCTTCCTTAGGGCTAATTCAAACTTTGACCTTCCTCATTCCTGGTTTTCATCCAAGCTTCACACACCTAACATCGACACAACCACTTTATCAAAGCCATATCCAAGCATAAAGCCTAACAAAGATTGAACCCTCCCTTTTATTTCCCCAAGAAATGCTTGGATATGTTGACTTAAATCAAACCCACAAGTATAGGGCATCTCATCACTGGATCGATCTCCATCTCACCTTAACCCTAGATCTAGGAATTGAATTCACTATCACCCTGTTGACGAAACTCATATTCAAACCTATACCCTAGCCACCTTGGTTTTCAAAAACTTTGCCATTTTTTTCATGGAATTAGACAAGTTAACAAGATTGCCTCTGCTCTTCACTGAAGGACTTAACATGATCACCTCCACTCCTCATCGGAGGGTTTTCCATGATCGTCATTGGTCTTCACCAAAGGATTTCACACGATATTCACCGGTATTCACCAAAGAACTTAACATGATCGTCTTCGGTCTTCACCGAAAGACTTAACATGATCACCTCTGATTTAACATAAGGACTTTATATGAAATCATGCAATGTCCACCAGAGGACTTTACATGAACCCCTCCGAAACCAATCTCTTTGGTGAGATTAATAATAAAACCTCTAGTATCATTCAAAGGAGTTGAGAAGAACTATATCAGTTCATACCAACAACCATGCCATGAACTATTCCATTACATACTGGTCCTGGAGCAGTTCCCACGAATTGCTCTGATCTCAATTTTTTCTCCATTAACTAAGATAGTATCAAACTTCATTGACCTGCTTGGATTCTTCATCTGGTTTCTCACAAAAGTTTAAAATCTTCTAATGTCTCAAATTATGCTGTCATCCTCGGATGATGATATCCCACCCGACATTAACACAAGTGATTCTTCAGGTATCTAGAATAAGTTCACATAGACAGGTTTTTTTTTAATTTCTCATTTAAATGCTCATTTCTTATATGCTCATGGAAATTGATGTTGCAGTTTTTTTGCCAAACTTACTATCGATTTTATGTTTTAATTCTGGTTATATGTTTCAGGTTCAAAAACGTCTCCACGAAAGAAGGTGACAAGCAAGGCACCTCCCATAGAGGCTTCTAGAAGTGGAAGCAAGCATGAAGAGGAACTTGACTCCCTAGGAGAAATGTATGATGATACAAGTTGACTCCTAGAGAAAGGGGAATACCCACTCAAATGGGGTAACATATTTCAAATATTCAGAAAGAAAAATTTCCTCATCGATGACAAAGACCAAGATGAGTTTAAAGTTTTCAAGAATATCAAGAAATCAAAAATACATAGAGTAGCGGCCCATGTTGTATTATTTCCCTATGTAGATGCAATTTCTTAGATTCTTAAGCATGTGGACTTGGAAACATATACATACACAACACTAGGGGAGAACCCATAGCTTTGTTCCAGCCAGTCGATATGGAAAAATACATCATCTAGAAAATGGAACCCAAAAGTTGGATGAATAAATTATCAGTGGGTTGAAGCACACAGAAAAAGACTTGTTCAACATTTGGTACAAACCAGATAAATCATTCAAACATAGACCAACCGACAGGTATCCCACCAACATGATGAGGAATCCATATCAATACCTCATGGCTATGCTCTACAAATTGTACAAGGAGTAGTATTATTACAAATTTATTATGTCATTAATGCCTCTGATATACTACTATGCAAATGAAGGGTCGACATTCAAGTGGGAGGATATCTTATCAGTAAACATGGAAAAGTCTATCACGGTTGTTAAGGAGGCTGAGCATGGGATATTTCTGATTTTTCACATGCCATCATATCTTTTGGATATCGTGTGTGTGTTGCATTAGTATCCCAATATGGGTTGGGCTTGAAAATCGATATACCTATCCATACACATTTACTACAAGGTGCTCTGGGAGCACAAGTACAAGATGAAATATCATAATATATGTGACCACTTTATGACTCCTCTGTATGAGTTCATTTTATGCATGCCTTCCCCATGCATGGTAGTTCAAGCGTTATAAATAATCAGAAATATTGGGGATTGGTACATGATGGAACATGGTACATATATCAGAATTTACGGAGCTACCAAAGCTCCCCATCTACTCCCAAGATTTGTCCCCAACAAATTGGTACTCCAAGAGGTGACCTATCAAATAGTGATTCACGGAGTTGATACAACTCTCTACCGCAACAAGAAATCTATTTGGCCTCTATTTCCCATTTGGATCAGCTCATACTCATTCACGACCACCAAGTTGGCTTAGGATGAAGTAGATATGCTACTTTCGTATCTCTTTGGAGAAGAAATATTTAAATGCATGACCCAAAGAAGGTAGTCAAAGAACATTGTTCCCAATTCAAATTCGCATGGGAATATACTTCGGTTGTTTGGGAGGAATAAGAGGTGCACTACAAGGCACAAACTTATGATGAATTCATCTTCAAGATACAAGGAAAACCCATAGGAAAAATTGTTTATGAAGCAAAGTCCCGTGAAGAAGCACAGAAGAAAGAAGAAGAACAAGCAGCAACAAAAGCATCTATTCCAACGAAATCCATGCACTATGGATCAGTCGAGGAGGAAAAGGCAGTAGTGGATAAGAAGAGAATAAAGAAGGATAAAGTTCACAAAAAGAAGAATGACGCAGCCTAAAAGAAGAGGAAGAAAGATGAGGCTAAAGATAAAGAAGAAGTGGATGCAGTAGTAGAAGTAGCTAAAGTAGAGGTTGAAGCAAAGGTAGTGGTTGAGAAAGAAGAAGAAGTTGAAGTTGGACAAAGAATGAAAGTTGAAAGAGTAGCAGGAGAAGCGACAAAAAAGGAAGTAGAAGAACAAAGAGCAGTTGAATAGAGAGAACCAACTGAATTTTGTGGCTAAGGCAGCAGAGGAAGAGAAAACAAACAAGTATGAGGAGGATATTAATAGCGACACCACACCTATGGACACCGATATCCTAGAAATATCAGTGGGAGGTCCCAATAGTTAGGCTCAATTCAATTAGCTAGATTTTGGGTTTCATATCCCATATAAACCAAGTAAAGTGGAAAATATAAAGAAGTTTAAATATGACAAAGTCACTTGTCATATCGTAAAACAACAAAAAAGGAAAGTATTGGTCATAGAAGGAGATCCAATATCGATTGTCACAGAGAACCGAGTAATAAAAAATATTAATGACGACCAAATTTTTGTAGCCTCCACTGGCACTGCTTTCACCACAACGACAGAACATAACCTAAATAACTTGTATCGCCATAATCAAGAGAAGGATGCTAGGATCAGAGAGATGGAATAATATCTTGGATAAGTGAAGATAGGCAAGGCTATCCTAAAAGAGTTCAAATCATGTGCATAGAAAGTCAGGACAAAACTGGAGCTCACTTGCACATCTTTCAACAAATGACAACCACCATAATAGAACAACATATTCCAGTGCAATCCAAGAACAACTAGCTCATCACTATCCAAGAATATATAGGTGATGTTGATAGATGGATAATTGAGATCCTAGATACTCTGGTTGAGCTTCCTCATCCCTCAAGAATAGAAAGAAAGATCAATTATGCTTTGCTCAACCACTATCAGCAAGATAGATAGAGAGCAGACAACAAGACAACAAGTTCATTGGCATTATGTTCTCAACCTCCCAAAGAAGCTCAAGTTTTGACACAAAATTTTCATCTCCCTCCCTTCGAAGAGATTGGAAAGACCCTATGGATGGAAAAAAATCTCGAGAAGATCCAGCAGATCACATGTCACAGGAGAGAGATAAGTGAATCAACTACAAAAGTGACAATGGACTTGATGGAGAAATAACTTATACATCCCACCACAGTCCACACCATGATTCAAGCGTTCATGGATACATTAGAAAAATATATGAATATCATCAATGAAAACACAGTCGCGCATGAAGCCACACTCGAGGAACTCTTGTACCAAAGAATTATCTCACTTTACAACCAATACAAGATATGGATAGTCTACATCAAGGAAAAGAGAACATGAATGAGATGAAATAAAAAAAATTGAATTTGTGGATAATTGTACCCTATTTTGTGTTTTTCCAACTACCCTTAGTTTCATCCTCATCCTCATACATGTCAATGGCTAGTGGGGGAATTTGAAGGGTCTTTTGTAACTCCTTGCGGAAGACAATAAGACATTTTAGGAGTTATCAAATTTTGTATAAATAGAAGAAGAAGCCCATTTTGAAAGGGCTCTTCAAGCATTGTATACACTCACTAAAATATTTTGGAGAAAATACTTTGTTAAATAATATTGAGAAGCCCTCAGGGCCACTTTTGACAGAGAGAAGAACTTGTGTGAATTGTTATTTGTTGTGAACTATTTCCAGGAGATTGTCTACTGTTTACATGGGCTGTAAAAATATATTTTTCCTATAGAATTTTATTATGCAATCAACATCATTCTTGCAATTTTGTTACTCTTTCTTATATTTATGTCCTAATAATATGAGTTGTCAATGTATGCGATACTGTGATTCAGACTTTTCTAGTTATATATTCGTGTGCATATGTTGTATAACTTTTCTTCTTCATTACAACTATCTGAGTGGAGTTATTTGTAGAGTTAGTTTCATTTTCACTACTCATTTGGTTATGACAGTTTACTCTTAGCTATGATAGGATATATTATATCTCATTTTTGTAGTTAGATAGTCTTCATCTACATCTTCATTCACATAACCATTCAACCATCCCCCCTAATAACCAGTAATGGTAGTCGGGCCAGATTCTGGATGGGTCTCCTAAACTAAATGATGCATAGTCTAATTGGGAGTACCCCTTGTTGGTGCAGGGAAACTCATCCCTTTAAACAGTCTCTTAAAGTTATAACAACATTAACTTTATCTTGGGAAACTGTATCAAAACTAATTTCCACACTATCGACGCCTAGAAGCGCAACGTAATACCCCTTCCTGCAAATGAGTTGCAATGCCTTATTATTTATATACATATACTTAATAATATACTAGATAGGTGGGACCCCCTTGTTTGATTCATGGTGAAAAAAAATGCTTCTTTGAATTTCACTCATGACAACTTGACAAAGCATATTATAGATTGAGAACACAAGAATTCAAACAAATTCTCACATGCAATCAATGATGATAAGGTATGGAAATTTAAAAGACAAAAGAAAGTGATAAGCACTTTGGTTATAACTAATATACATCTTCTTCTTTTCCATTACCCCCTCCACCACCAAAGAATCAAATTTCTCAAGTTGATCATGCTATCTCACCTGTGCATTCATCACATGCCAGTAAAAGATTAAAAATGGATGTCTTCGAGTCTGTGAAGAACAAGGGAAAAAGAATATCCACTCACTCCAGCTCATCCAAAGAATCTTCCAAATCTGTGTCTTCCCGCCTTCATCTTAAGGATGATTGTTCCCATGTTATCAGTGCAGTTCATCCTCAAGGCTCCAACCAACCAAAGGCTTCCACAAAAGATGCAAAAGGGGAAAGCAGTGAAAAGAGGCCAAATGTCTCTCATAGTAAATATACTTTTGACAATGGTTAATGTTATTTTTTTTATGTTAAAGACAATATTTTTACTTTGACAAAGTTTTGGACAACATGCATATGTTTAGGCAGTTTTTTGGGACAACATGGATATGATACTTTTGGATATGGTCATATTATATTTTGTTGATATTTAAAATATTTGATCATAATTATGAAAATGGGAGTTACAAGGAGGATACATTTGGAATCAAATGATTGAGTTTTATATTTTAATGTTTGATGATTATTAAAAGAAATAATTGGGAGTCGCAAGGGCTCCCGCCTATTTGGTTATTATTAATTAAGTCATTTATTTATATATACTATTATTACTTGTCTCAACTAATTAGTTAAGCTATTTTTTACTTAACTAAAGAAAGGTAGTTGAACTACCCTAACTTATTGAGAAGGAATAAAAGATCAATGAGAAGAAGAGACAAAGGAGAGAGAATAGAGGGAGAACTACAGCCATAAGGTTTTCTCTATACTAGTGAGATACCTTCAAATTTCATTCATTATGATTTTACTAGAAAGCTTAATCCTCTTGATGAAAATAGGGTCTTATTGAAGGCGGCATGACTCAAAAACTGAATCACATATTTCAACAGCTTGTTTTAAAGGTGTATGATTTATCTTTGGCAGTTTGTGTATTTTTGTTTTTGCATGAATTAATTTCATGACCAATAAAGAATATATTGCATATTCAAGTGACAGTATTTTGTGGCAAGTTGATCCAGATCTTTAGCTTCAGTTTTCTTCTTGTTGACAAAGTCTTTTTGTATGGTGCCCATCGAAGGCTTCTAAATTTGATTTTGGTCCCTACCCTTGCAGGGGTTTGTATAGATAACTTAGTTTTGTATCTCATAATGAAATAAATGAAAAATCATATTATTGTTTTAGTCTTACACATGTATTTTAATGATCTGGTTCATTCTTTTGCTTTTATCTCCATGTACACATTTATATAATTTCTGTACACATTCATGTAATTTTTTTTAAGTTTATTTCTTTTACATTGTTATATTTAACACATAAACCAACCTTGATCCTTTGTACTTAATACTTGTGGATTAAGCGATTGGTTTTTAGGCTATAAACCTCGGGTAACATTCCCAACTATTTTGTCTTAGCCCAGCAATATATGAAAATGCTTGAGTAAGATTTTCCATACCTTTTCTTCAACATTTATTTTGCGACCATACTGGGGAGATCTTCCATATCTCTCTGGTTGATTGTATTCACTATTATCTTCAAATTTTTTTGTTTTGTCTAAAAACTCCTTAACTATTTTTTTCCATGACAGTACTTGTTACAAGCCAACCAATACTGGAAACGGTCTTGATGACCAAACTAACATTTCTTTGACCTTATTCAACACTATTTTAGAAACCGGTGGTACTCGTGTTGAACTTGAATGCTCTTGGGAAGTAATTGAAAGAGATATAAGTATCTGTGAACATTAGGAAGCCAGGAAAGGCTAGCCAAGAAATCAACAATAACTTATCTTTTCCTAAATCCTTGTTTTTTCTTTTTGTGTCCTCAAATCCTCACATATCTCTAAGAAGAAGAGGATTGTCCCCCGAAACTACTCCTATTTTTGAAATAGGAAGGAGGAAAATCATTATGTCAAACCAATAAAGTGCTCTAAGGAGAACTTTGTTCGATTTTGCTCATTCACCTTCATCACCTATACATATTACCTTCAACGTGACATCTACAGGTAATGGTAGTGGAATCGGAGGTGTCTCCTCCTCCCAACCTTCTGCTTCGTCAGTAATTGGTAGTATATAGAACCATCACGTCCCTATTCAATCCACTACCAATCTGACTAAAGTGATAAAGAAATATGGAATTTTCCAGTTCGAAGAAGATGCTATGACCACCCCATGGCACATATCTTCTCCTTTGAATCTGGCACCCTCTACTCATCCATAACCGAAGTTTAAGGAGCATCTACATAAGTTCTCGGGAAATAATATTGTTACTACAAATGAACACCTAGTAGCATTTTCCAATGCTTTTCATAATATCGGAGCTAACAATAAAGACACTTGCATGCGTCTATTTTTCAACTCCCTCGAAGGGAAAGATGAGACAAATTTCTTTGACCTTCCTCCCAAAATTCTTTCCACATGGGAAGAATTGGTTTATTGGTTCAAGTCCACTTATGGACAATCCAAGAGTCCAATTGAGCAGTTAATGGAATACAACAACATTGCCTATAAAGATGGTGAAACCATTAAATATTTTAATATTTGCTTCACCAAATTATATAATCAGATTCGTGAACTAATCCTCCACAAAAATCAAGTCGCTTTCATGCATTATTATAATGTGCTACCTTCCCCTTATCGTCATAGACTTGAAGAAAAGGCTATTGGAAATCTTGGTTCTACTCTTCATACTTGTCTAGAATATGAGGAGCAACTCGAAAGAATGGGTCTCCCTAAAGGGGACTCGGTCAAGCAAAAAACCATGTCTTCCCTCCTGCAACTTGTGCAGAATATGAATAATAGGATGATAGCCTACAAACAAAAGGGAAGTGTTTCTTCACCCACCCCTATCGTATCTTCTTCTTCCTCAGTTCCTTTTAGGAAAACTAATGAAAATAATTTTCAACCAAAGGCCATTATGTTTCGCAGTTGGTGTAACTTCTGTGAAGAAAATCATGAAGAAAGTACTTGCGAAGTCAAAAAAAATACCAAAGATAATATCTTTGGAAAAAGGCCCGATACCACAATCGCGGGTCTAGATTGGGTTGAACCTGAGGATGTTATGGTAATCAATACCACGAACAAAAATTACACCACTAAGGGTAAATATGATCCTCCTCGTACTTCTTCCACACCAAGAACTTCTTCTCATAGCACTGGTACACAAGTTGTCAGAGTTCCAAAAAATCAAGGAATGCATTCCCCTCTTCCCTCTTCTAAATACAAAATCCTTAACCAATTGGCTAATATGAAGGCTAATTCTACTCTTTTGGACATGGTTGTCATCCATGAACAACAAAATCATCTCAATAATTTTATGGAAGGTAAAGTTTCTACCATATCCAATCTTTTTGAAGAGTCAAAAGAAGAGGATTCAAACGTAAATAAAAAAGGTGTAAATAATTTTACAAAACCTGTAAAAAAAAACCCATTTTTATATTTCTGTAAAAATTATGGATAAAATAGCTCATTGTTGCCTAATTGATGGTGGGTCTAGTCCAAGTGTAATGTCAAAAATTATCATGGAAGATCTTGACTTATCATGCACTAATGAAAATTCTAGAAGCATGTTCTCTTATAATAGTTTGTAACAATCAACTATAAGTGAAATCAAATATGTAACCTTAGTCATGTGCGCACATATGAAAATAAGAACAACCCTCAGTATCTAGGTAATTGATATTCCAATAAGAAATTATTCAATTATTTTAGGAAGAGACTGGAAAGCCTTAACAGGCGGATATCTTTCACTTGACGGAAAACATTTGTCTGTCCCTAGGAACGGAAAGAACATTATAGTCCTGAGGGAAGGAATAATTTCACCATATATAGAGAGTGTTCCCCAACCTAATGTATATTATATTGAGGAAGATTTTTGAGTATACTATATCTTTGTTGATGAGGGTGACATTATCCTTGAACCAATTGATTTTGACGATGGCATGTGGCACATGCATTTCGATGGTTCATGCTCAAACGAAGGTAATGGAGCTGACATTATTCTATATTCTCCTATAGGTAAAATCCACAATTTTTCTTATAGGTTAGAATTTGCTTGCACAAACAACGTCATCGAGTTTGAGACCTTATTGTTAGGCATAAAAAATGCATATAACCTTGGTTATGTCCACCTTACAATGTTTGGTGATTCTGAACTTTTTGTGAACCTTGTACATATGATTTACTCACCTGGCAATAAGTTTCTTAAACGTTATACCCAAGTTGTTCGAATGCTCATTTCAAACCTGTTATCATTTAACATCACTCATGTTAAGAGGGAACTCAATTCGATGGTTGATAGACTATATTTGTTTGCAACATCCCCTACCCGAAATATTTTTCCTCAAAGACCTGATTGTACTTTTCAATCTCTCTATCGTCCTCATATCCCTGATAACGTGGAATCATGGCAGGTGTTCTCAAGTGATGAAGGCATTTCCGCTTTCATCTCGAAAAGTTCCTTTTCGTCAAGTGATATAAGAAAAAAAGAGACACGTAAGGAAGAGGAGTCGAAAAGGAAAGTGGGTGATACCATTTCCTTGAACCTTGGGACACTCAAATCTCCAAAGATTGTTCAACTAGGTGCCCAATGTTTTGATGAAGAAAAGGAGAAATTCACAGAACTACTTCGTGAATTTCAAGATGTTTTTGCATGGTCATACAAGGATCTTTGTGGTTTTGATCTTGCTCTCATACAACATGCTATTCCTCTCAAGGAAGGGGTAAAATCAATTAGGCAAAAACAAAGGCATATTAACCCTGCACTCTAAGCTACTATTAGAAAAGAGTTGGAAAATTATTGAAAGCTGGTATAATCTTTCCAATTAAGTATTTCGAGTGGGTTTCAAATTTGGTTCCTATCCATAAGACTACTGGTCAGATCAGATTATGTGTCAATTTTCGCGCATTGAATAGAGAAAGTGTCAAAGATCATTTTCCTCTCCCTAATATGGAAATGATTTACAACAGGTTGCAGGGTCACAAATGATGTCCTTACTTGATGGCTTTTCTAGGTATAATCAAATCAAGGTAAAGAGAACTGATAGATATAAAACCACATTTACTACATGTTGGGGCACCTTTGCTTATGAACGCATTCCTTTTGGCTTGTCTAATGCAAGTTCCACCTTTCAAAGAGCTATGCAGATAGTTTTTGATTATTTGATCATTAAAATTATCCAAGTTTATCTTGATTATTTGACTGTCTATTCAAAGAATCGGTTGGATCATTTTGGTCATCTTAGAAAATTTCTCATGTGTTGCAGAAAATTTGGCATTTCTTTAAATACTTCCAAATCCATTTTTGGTGTCACTAAGGGCAAGATCCTTAGCCATATTGTTTCTGATTCAAGAATAAGCATTGACCCCGAAAGAATTACTACAATTCTAAATGTTCCTGCCCCCACCTCCAAGAAAGAAGTCTTAGCTTTCATGGGAATTATCAATCTTGTCTGTAGGTTTGTTCATGATTTTGTTGTCACGGTTAAACCAAATCATAATATTTTGAATAAAGATCGTACTTTTTCATGGACAAATGACATCGAAAATGCTTTCCTTAGGATTAAGAAAGAAAAAAAAAATTCACCGGTTTTTGTGAAATCGGATTTTGAGAAAATTTTTATCATATATACCAATGCCACCGAGGAAGCAATTTCTGCTATCCTCTTACAAAGTGATGACAAAAGCAACAAAAAACCTGTATCACACATGTGCCATAGTTTATCAAATGATGAAATCAAGTTCTCTTATATTGAAAAACATACTTTTTCTCTTGTTAAGGCTATAGAAAAATTTTGCCACTTTATTTTATGCAAACATACGCAGGTAAGAGTACCTTTTCCTGCTGTCAATTTTATTCTCTCACAAACTTATCTTTCAGGAAAACTTGCACATTGGCTTGCCAAAATTCAGGAGCATGATTTAGCCATCATGACTTAAAAAACGATCAAGGTACGATACTTATCCCTTCACTTAACTCAGCACCCTGAACCAAGTGAAGAACTTAATGATCAGGATACTCCTCTTTCAGCTCTATTCTATATTGACAATCAAAATCTTTCTATAGTTGAACATCCTTAGTATAGAAATCTGGTGTATTAATTGCAACATAAAATATTCCCAAATAACTTAGATTCTCACCAGAGAGGGAGACTTCGCCACGAATATTCCAGGTATATAATTTTGGGAGACTTTTTGTTTAGAAGTTATGTCGATGGTTTATTACTTCGATGTGTGAATGATGAAGAAGCACATAAATTGTTACAGGAAATTCATGGTTCACCAGCTTTTGTCATTCACGTTGGTGGCCATTTTTTTCTAAATCTATTGCCTTTAAAATCAAAGAAAATGGTTACTATTGGCCTTCGATATTTCGAGATCCCTATTAATTCGCAAGATATTGTGATAAATGAAAAAAAAATGTTGGGAAAGAACGTATTTCTTCCATGCCTTTACAACCAGTTCTCTCATATTTCCCTTTTTCTAAATGGGGCCTAGACTTTATTGGTCCTATCAATCCTCCATCTTCCATAGGGAATATTTTTATTTTTACAACCACATATTACTTTACTAAGTGGACTAAGGTTGTCCCTCTTAATCACGCACATGATGAGCAGGTAATTTTTTTCCTAGAAACTAATATATTTTCCAGATTTGGCATTCCACTATAGATCATTATAGACAATGGCTCGACCTTCATTTCTACTAAGTTGACTCAATTTCTGGTTAAATTAGGGTTCAAACATTTCACTTTACTTCTTATTACCCCCAAGGAAATAGGCAAGATGAGTCCACTAACAAGAATCTGGTTAGGATAATCAAGAGAACCATAGAGGATAAACCTCGCCAGTGACACACACTTCTCACTTACGCTATTTGGGAAGATCACACAACCTCCAAGGAAAGCACATGTTTTACTCCCTTTCAGCTCACATATGGATAAGAGGCTATTTGTCCTACTAAACTGGAGCTTTCCTCCTTACGACTAATGTTACAGATTGAAGAATTAAATTCTTCCAATGTTCCCCAAAGGATAAATGCATTGTTAGCCCTAGAAGAACAAAGGAATTTTTCCTTAGAGAACATAAAGAGAAGGCAACAAACTGTGAAAAAGTTTTTTAACAAAGGAGAAAAAGTTGTTGAATTCAATATTGAAAATAAAGTCCTACTGTGGGACTCAACTCATGTTGACAAACGAAGACAATCAAAGTTCCAAAAGCTATGGCTAGGTCCTTTCAAAATCACTTTTATCCTAGGTTCAAACTCATACATTCTAAAGGATTTGGAAGATCAATTTTTCTCTTACAACATTAATGGTTCCCAGTTGAAACATTAGATGGAACCATCTTGATTATCAACGCTTGTTTAAAATGACTTCTATATATAGCCTTTTGTTTTACTGTTTTATTTTTTACTTTGGTTTGTTGAGTTTTTAATTTCTGTTGTTTTTTTTTTTTAATTTATCATAAATAAAGTCTGGATCAATTTTTCCATAACAATGACATTCTATAAGTATTGTTGATCAATAAGAAATAAGGTATACACAGTTGTCACGATGTCCTCCTTTCAAACATCAATGAAATTTCTTTTTTCTTTCGACACTGTTGTAGGATAATTGATTTTGTCTTCTTCCATGTTTCTGATATCTCTTTCTTCCCTCCATTCTAAGATCCAAAGAGAAATCAAAATCATTCTCCTTTAAACTTTAAGAAGTATTATATGTTACATATTGTTTGAATTTTATGAATACAGGACCAACCCCCCCTCATACATGCCACTTTCCATAAGTTATTCCCAAAGTCATGTCTCATTATTTCCCTTAAGCCATAGTTTTTCCCTGTTGCATAACTATTCTTCAGCAGTTTTTTATATCATCTACTTCTACCGTTATATGAAACCAAACATACTGAGTTATGAATCTGTTAGAAATATATTTCCCTCTGGAGTCACTAGTTTCCTGACACACAGAAGCACAACGTAATACCCCTTCCTACAAATGAGTTGCAATGCCTTATTATTTATATACATATACTTAATAATATACTATATAGGTGGGACTCCCTTGTTTGATCCAGGGTGAAAAAGAAACACTTCTCTGAATTGCACTCGTGACATCTTGACGAAGCATATTACAGATTGAGAAAACACAAGAATTCAAACAAATTATCTCATGCAATCAATGATGATAAGGGATGGCAATTTAAAAGTCAAAAGAAAGTGACAAGAACTTTGGTTATAATTGTTATACATCTGCTTTGGCATATGGATAAAATTCATAGTTTCAACTCACACTCACATTGGCTATAACATATTACATTCATGGTATATTGTGTTCATGGTGTTGGTTATATTTAGTGGACAATAGTTATGTTTATGCAATTGTTCGAAGTCAATCCAATCCTTGCAAATAGGAGCTTGTTAGAAATGAATATGGAACCTATTGTATCATGGCGCTAGTATAAAACTATGCATAAGTGGGTTTTTGTTTCAATTTTTCAAAATAGAAGTGACAAGTTGGATTTGAATTGAATTTGATTAATGCAAAATGATGAAGTTGGATGTATTACACCCTATCTATAATTGATGGAAATTAATGAGTACGTGGAGAAGCGACGTGAATTTACTACACGTTGTTCTTACTCCACCTCGATCTCACCACCCTCACCTTGTCACACATTTGGTTTCTCTAGTTAGTTTGCCTCCATTTCACTCGACCATTGGAGAATAGTGGTGGTCTTTGGTTTTTTTCGGCGCTTTCCTCACAGGTATGGTGACTCTTGCCCTTCCATTCATCATTCTAGCCTCGCTCTGGATAGAATCTATGTGTTGGCTCTTAGAATTTGTATGAAGAGTGCTTGCTTTCTGAAAAATATGGTGGTTGGATGTGTATTTTGTTTGTGCAAATGAATTTGGTTGGCATTTCGAATGATTGCAAGTTGGTTTGTTTAATGCTCCTTCATGTTGAAGTGTTTTGGTTGTGCCCGGGGTGGATAATGGGTATTATTGCTCCTTGTTGTTGATATTTTATGGAAAAAAAAAAAATCCACCCATGTCTCATGTATAATCCTGGAGGTTTTTTTTAGTAAACAAAAAAAGGGAAAATCAAGTTTTAGGTTCTCTTTGTGGTTATTCTACCTCCTGCTCCATTCACAAGAAAATTGTGGCCCTGTCGAGATGTCATTCCATAGTTTGAATGAATACAAAGTTGGGTTTTACCTCGCGGCCACCTTGGAAGCTACTGTATCAAGCCTTGTTGTTAAAATTGTTGGAGGTATTGGTTTCATGTTATAAACCCCACCTACAAATTTGTCTCACTCACCTGTTGTTCAGACCCCGTTCTCCTTTGTCATGGTCGTTGCAAACTTGAAATTGGATTATGAAAAGCTTATGTGTTAACCCGACAGTAAAAAGATTCGTTACTTGCATATCTTCTTGTTCCATTAGTTGATTACTTACATGAGTTTTGGCATTTTGAAGATTGTATAGTGAATAAAATAAAAAGAACACCAGGGTTTTGAACCTGACCTATCACATAGAAAATACTAAAAATAGATACCAACCTCATATGTTGACTATTTGTTGGCCTTGTTACACTCCATTGCACACTTGATGTGGTCTATTTTAATACATGGAAATGATTATGTTGATACTCCATCATATGAAAATAACTCTACAAAATAAAGGAAATGATTTGTACAGTGGGAAGAAATTTGTTATAGTTGTTTTGGCTCGGTGATGTTTCGAGTCAATTTATTTTTAAATAAAAGGAAGAGTGACCAGATAATATAACAAAGGGTTTTGAACCAATCCACTGTGAAACAATTGAAATTGGTTGATGTAAATGTTAAGTTAGATGGCATGTTCTTCTTCTCGGCCTCTTCATGTTTGTTCTAAGCATTCTATATATGATTGTCGATAGTTGGAATTGCGGACAGTGTGTGTATAAATTGTGTTGTTGTTCGAAGAAGAAAGATAGGAATTGACTGGTTGAGTTTGATAGTCCTAGAGTTTTTCTTTGGGTTGATATATAAATTGCTTTGTCTTTAAATTTGAGATTGCCTACAGTTTAAAATGTTTTTTTGGCAATTAAGGGTATGTTATTTTAAAAGAAAAATTTTTATTTTATTTAATGGAACAATGTACATTTAATTTCCCGTTCATTGTACCATTTTTTTCTCCTTACAAGCCCACCATCTTCCCATTTTCATTTTAATTCTCTGTTCTATTATTGTAAATGACATTTCAAAAGAAAAAATAAAAAGGAGAAGGAGGTGACTGGTGTTTAAATTGGAAATGGAAGTATTGTTTTGAGATGGAATTTGCATCTATGTTGCTTGAACATTATCCATTGGTGGTCCCCTTCCATGCTACCACTTTTCGTTCATTACCAACCCTTCATCTTCCAAAGAACCCTATCATTCCCTGTTCAATAACAATTAATTATTGATTTGAGTAATATGATGAATGGATTGATTGCATGTGCTTCTATTGAGGATGATAGAGAAAAACTTTGATTTTATTTAGGTAAGGTTGATGCATGGATTTTCAAGAGTTTTCAAAACTAATTGGGACATTGCTTCAGGATGAGCTTTTTCGACAGAGGCAATAATGGAAGAGGTAACAAAGATAGGGGAAATTGGCAGAGGGGTCATAGAAGACCTCGGTTATTCATACATTTTGATGTTGACCCCCACGAATTGAACCATCTTTTCCAAGATGGGTTCTTCAACCTAGTAGGCCAAGGGATCCTCTAGCCCCGACCTGAAAGACTTCCTTTCCAAGCACATCAAAACTTTTCCATCATCTCGGTCCCTCCTCATGTATCAATGAAACAATAACCGCCCGCCAACAATGGTTGGAAAGATATTGTCCACCAACCTATTTTTCATCACCGTGGTCGGCCTATTGCTTCTTTTCCATTACCCTCTCCACCACCAAAGAATCAGATTCCCAAGTTGATCATGTTGTCTCACCTGTGTAGTCATCACATGCCAGTAAAAGATTAAAAACACGTGTTCTCAAGCCTGTGCAAGACAAGGGAAAAGGAATAGCCACTCACTCCAGCTCATCCAAATAATCTTCCAAATTTGTGTCTTCCCACCTTCATATTAAGGATGATTTTTCTTATGTTATCAATGCAGTTCATCCTCAAGGCTCCAACCAACCAAAGGCTACCACAAAAAATTCAAAAGGGGACAGAAGTGAAAAGAGGCCAAATGCCTCTCATAGTAAATATGGTTTTTGACAATAGTTAATGTTATTTTTTTATGTTAAAGACAACATTTTTACTTTGACAAAGTTTTGGACAAAAATCATATGTTTAGTGATGCAGACTCCCCTACTCTCCCTTGGGGTTGCGCGACCTCTTGGTCAAGGATCGTTAATTATTCTTGAGTTGGATCATCTCCTCGGGACCTTGCTGGTCTCAAAATCAAAACACAGGCCCTATTATCACCCTTAGGGTTTTTGCGGTCACGATCTGATCGTTACTGACCTATCCGTCGATCGACGGTTCATAGAAATTGCGGGATGTGAACGTGATCACTCTTTATCAGAGAGTTGTGTCCCCACAATCAACAAAGTGCTCATCTAACCTCCTTTAAATCATGGTCATTGATCCCCTGTCTCGACAAGATCAACAGTCCTAGTAAATTGCGGGCTGTGAACTAGCGCCTCCACTAATTTTTCCTCCTCTCCCTCCAATGGATCCCCACTGTCGATTCTCTACTCGCAGATCAATGATTCTAGTTCACTTCATTATTTCATCTTTTGGGGTTCTCACCCTCTTTATGCTCACTTTCTCTTGGAGCGCCTTTACCCATATTCCATGATCTATTGACACGTAACCCCTACGGATCAACGATCACAAGCCTCTTCGACTACTCGGGCTTAGGGAGTTTCAAATTTCCACCTTTTCTTTATCCCAGATCACTTCCACCCAAAATCGATGATCTATCGACATGTGTCCCGCCCAGATCAACAGTTGTGGTTCACTTCTGCTCTTCGGGCTTCGGGAGTTTTTAACTCTCAGTCTTCGCTTCCTCCCAGATTTCTTTCACTCGAATTTCATGGATATCTATTGTGTTTCCTTATGAATCTAATGGCTTCTGATCTAGGTGGATATCGGTGGCCACCCACCTTTTCCAATTGGCTCAAAATCGTTTTCTGGCAATTTTGACAATTTACTATTTTTAGCAGGCTTAACTTCTGGGGCCATTTTGAGGGCCTAAATGAAGGTTTTTCAAGATCTATCTTCTCAATTATATCCAAAGGAATCATTGAGCCCCCAAAATGAATCTCCTTGATGATACCTTTCCAATGGGCTATCATACGCCTAAAACGGAGATCGTATGCAAAAGTTACGAACCTGGGAAGTTGATGTACTAACTTACCCAAACAGGGCCCACATAAATTTTGGCGCTTCATCTCCTAGGGTTAGGTTTTTGGATGTATAGGATTTTTGGAATTCCTAGTTATTTTAAAAATTCCTTCATAGCCTCATTTTAATCATCCTCTTTCAAATGACCACAACGTCACATCTCTTCTCAGAGATAAGCCGCCACCATTCTAGTGAGTCTTTCACTCTGTATTTTTACAGAATCTGTACATTTATTTCATTAATAGAAATAGTGTATTACTGTATATTTGTTTTTATGGTTGCATATATGATACATTTCTATTATATTATTGGATATCCACGATATCTCTGTGCATTTCTTTATTATATCTCTACTCTCATTTCGTGCCGAAAATAATCCGGATCAGTCGCTATCCACTTTGGCTCTTCGGGCTTCGAGAGTTTCAACCTCCTGCTTGCTTGTTCCTCCTGGAGAGATTTCACCTGAAGACAACGAATTCTAACCTCGTTTCCTCCGTAATGGACAGTTGTGACCTGCTTTGACCTTCGGGACTTCGGGAATTTTTCAAACTCCACTTTTGGAATCCTACGAAGTGAAATCTCCCAGAATCTTAGATCTGTCGACATGTACTTCCTGGAAACCAACAACCTGGATTTACTTCAACCTTTGGCTCTTCAGCGATTTCACTTCCTCCTTTTCCACAAAACTTATGAAGTGATTCGCTCTAGAGTTAGGGATCTCGTGCCACATGTCCCTCTTGACAATGGGCGGTTCCTAGTCACTTCGGGACTTCGGAACTTTGGCAGTCCACTCTACTCTGAGCTTCAAGAAACTTAAAGCTCGCGCATCTTGCCGAGATCCAATGATCTAAAATGTTCTCCACTCCCTCCTGGACAGATCTTAGCTAGTGATTCAAGAAATCTTCAAAATTCTTACTTTCTTTGAAGATCCTTCCCGCTATCTCTCCTGAGATTTCTCGCCTTTTGCTCCTTTGACTTCTTAAAGAGTCACTTCGACACTTAGTTGAATTTCAGGTCTGTGCACTCCTTGGAACAGATTATTACGCAAGGTTTGGGTTCTTACAGGAAATTGTGCATGTCTTGCAGCAGTCACTTTGCACTCCTTGCAAAGGGAAAGTTTATTGCTATCTCTTATGAGCTTCGGAATAGAAACAGATTTCATCAACGCACTCCTTCCGGACTGTGTGCACACCTTGCACAGACTCAATTGAAGAGATACAATTGAAACTTATGCAAACATCTCACAATTTCATATATTCATAACGAAATTCATTCATTCATGAAAACAACAATAACATGGAATTGCAAACAATAACAACACCATGCATTGGATCAATTTTCTTCTGATATATCCATTCAAAAGTAAAATGACTACAGTTATGATCAAAACAACAACTAAAAATTCAGAAATTTCCTACTAACTCGCAATAGCCTCATTTGGGCATACAAAAACTCTATTTATCTCAGAGGGTTCTTAGGGTTCCCCCCGACTACTCGTCTACTCGAAAACAAAACCTAACTGCTACCTTAGTTCAGTTACATTCAATACTAGGAGTGAAAACTCCCAGATCATTCGTGATCATTCAGCGTCCAAGCGTTTGATCTTCTTCTGTTTTTCAATCAGCTCCAAAAGATTCGTAGTAAACGCCAGCGTTTAATATTCCTAAATGATTCCAAGGCATTGAGTTGTCCTATCACGCGTGCTTGTTGACGATGCTCCTGCATCATTTAGGTAGTTTTTTGGGACAGCATGGATATGATACTTTTGGATATGGTCATATTATATTTTGCTGATATTTAAAATATTTGATCATAATTATGAAAACGAGAGTTACAAGGATGATATATTTGGAATCAAATGTTTGAGTTTTATATTTTATTGTTTGATGATTATTAAAAGAAATAATTGAGAGTCACAAGGGATCTCACCTATTTAGTTATTATTAATTAATACCTTTATTTATATATACTATTATTACTTGTCTCAACTAATTAGTTAAGCTAATTTGACTTAGCTAAAGAAAGGTGGTTGAACTACCCTAACTTATTGAGAAGGAATAAAAGCTCAATGAAAGAGACAAGGTAGAGAGAATAGAAGGAGAACTACGGCCATGAGGTTTGATCTATACTAGTGAGATACTTTCAACTTTCATTCATTTTGAGTTTACAAGAAAGATTAATCCTCTTGATGACAGCAGGATCTTATTGAAGGCAACATGATTCAAAAACTAAATCACATATTTTAACAGCTTGTTTTAAAGTTGTATGATTTATCTTTAGCAGTCTTTGTATTTTTGTTTGTGCATGAATTGAATTTCATGACTGAGAAAGAATATCGTGTAGAGTCAAGTGACAACATTTTTGTGGAAAGTTGATCCAGATCTTTAGTTTTAGTTTTCTTCTTGTTGATAGAGTCTTTTTGTATGGTTCCCATCGAAGGCTTCTAAATTTGATTTTGGTCCCTACCCTCACAGGGGTTTGTAGAGAGAACTCAGTTTTGTATCTCATAATGTAATAAATGAAAAATCAGATTATTGTTACAATCTCACACATGTGTTTTAATGATCGGGTTCATTCTTTTTATTTTATCTCCATGTATGCATTTGTATAATTTATGTACATATTCATGTAACTTTTTTTAAGTTTATTTCTTTTACACTATTATATTTAACACATAAAACCAGCCTTGATCCTTTGTACTTAATACTTGTGGATTAAGTGATTGTTTTTAGGCTATAAACCTCAGGTAACATTCCCAACTATCTTGTCTTAGTCCAACAAGATCTGAAAATGCTTGAGTAAAGTTTTCTGTAACTTTTCCTCAACACACACCATCAACTACAGTCTATTCAAGTACTTCCTCAATTGTTTTCTTTGTTTTTGATCTCCTAATGTAAGTTTTAAGAGGGCTTGTTTTGTCACCAGGTTGATATAAATCAACAATTATTTGCAGTGTGCCTAAAAAATTGAACTTAATCTTCTTTTTCTTACTTTCTTCAAGGGAAGAATGTAATTTTTTAGCCAATATATGAGGGACATCTATGACCCTATCTTCAACCCAATAAATGACTAGCCTCATGTAGTCACCAGAAATATCAGTCTTATGATGATTCATAAGTATAGTCCCTGTTATCGCTCAGTTTGTAGGAATTGTTTAGGTAGCTTGAAGTCAAGGCTCAAACTGGCATAACAGGAGCTTCCCCACCCACTGTCACCTCGATGGGGAGCTCTTTCTATTTAGGGTGTCTAATACCAAGGGAGACGTCCCTAGTAATCTGGGGTTCTGAAGGAAAAGGATCAAGGGTTTAAGGCTTCAAAGGTCAAAGTAAGCTTTCCCTTCAAAGATTACTTCCAAATGGATAGTCAAAGAGAAGATATTCCACTGGATGGCACTTGTTTGCGAGACAAGGCAAATAGAACTAAAAATGTGCTGCAGTGGTTAGTACTTCAAAACATTAATGACTATCTTTAACATATATGAGAAATAATGAGTGTAATTATTGACGAAGTCAATGATTGCTATAAAGACAAAGGCTTATAATTACTTCTTCAATAAGTACAAGAGATACTTGCATTCAATGCATAAAATCAATTCTTGTTATATGTTAATGCAATAAATTTGCTCA
>ML776654.1:186538-200978 GCA_009831015.1 Picea engelmannii | reverse complement strand
TCCCTAAGGAACATGTAGCATTATTAAACCGTTCCTGGTAAAAAATAACTTTTTCCCACATATTTTACTCGCCATCTCAATCTTTTCTACATTGGGTTTTTTTTTGGAGTTGAATTGTGCTCCCACTCTACATGGAATTTTTGTTTCTCTTGCAAGAAAATCATCATCTAGGTAAACTCTCTACCCAAATAGTTTCAATTCCATAGCTATACCATCATAATTAGCTACGACGTCATCTATCTCCTCATTTTTGAAATTGAAGGGTCCAAACATAAAGTGAAAAACCTCTGTTCTTCTCAGGATATTTAGCATACATGTTGGACATTTCGTTGTGTCTCTCCATGCATCAACACACTCCTAGAATTTTTTGACATACAACTTTTCATCCTGAGAACCGCATGTTTCAACTATTGTGAATGTGGTAGAGGATGCCCCTGTTTCAATTGCGGCTATGGTTTTATGGGTTCAAAATGGTTTTTTTAGGAATGAATGCTAAGAAGAATGGACACTGAGGAATGGAAGTTGAGGAATGCACGCATGTGTTGAGGAAACCCTTGGCAGAAAATTGGCTTTTTTTTAAATGATTTAGGATTATATTGGTTTATTTTTCTACAAAGCACTTTTATTAAGAAAATTAGATTAATCTTTATAAATAAGATATAATTGATTAAAAATAACACTTTTACAAAACTTATCGTGCATTTTGATAGGCACACTCAAGTAGATTTGTAGAATTTTTTAACAATGGAATTGAGATTTTTGAGAATTGATGAAAGCTTTCCATTCGCTAAATGAGGGGAAGTACTTGGGGTTTTCTCAGGGCGTTGAAACTTGGAAAATAAAAAAATGATTGTGAGAATGTGTCAGGGTAATTTTGAAAGAAAAATTACAAATGTTTCCGACTATAATACAAACACGCACACTAAACACTAAATGCCAAATTAAATTATAAGTAAGAGGTCTTGCATGGATTTGAAATCAATCATAGGTGTGGGGGACTTACAAGTACTTCAAGTTTCTAAGATTTTCAGAATCAGGAAACAACTCAACATACAAGGTTAACTATGTTATAAATAATAGGTGTGCTCATTTAACCATAGACAATACAACAATATTGTCACCCGACCATAGGCTAAATCCACCCCCGAGCACCTTAACCTTGACAGAGAGAATAATTCTGGAAGAAAACCCTATGTCTAAAATCCAATCAAGGTAGTGTACCACTCTACAGAGATAGTGTAACAAGCATAAAGTATAAACCATAACCAAGAGAAAGTCCAAGCCTCAAACTGAAAATACTAGTTGCAGTAGCTACAACTACAGCTACTCTCTAGACTTGCGCACTTACTAAATTTCTGCAGTTGCGATTTGTGTGTGTCCAAAGGAGCTCTGGAATCTTGTATTTATATTTCTCTTCCTTAGTTGTCTAAGCCAACTTCTCTTTCTAGAGGATAAAATGTCAATATTAATTATTTTCTTTAATCGACTTGTCTTCTAGGGTTATGTCTAATGCTTTAGGGTTTCTTCTTGCTTCTTGGAATATTCTATTATTTTCAGGGTTACACGTGGAGGTTTAATACCTCATGTGGCTACCATCATAACAAAACTCCCTCCTAACTAGGGAGGTATTTAAAGGTAATGGTCTTGAGAACAAACATACCATTCAACGGGTAGCATCATCATAGACACACAGGCTATCTCATGATCAAATCATGAGCACCATCATCACTATCAGTATCATATGATAGCATCAATTGTATCATCTCTCAAAGTCATACTCCATTTGAGTAATCGGGTATGATGTTGGATAAGTCACTCATTCCACAGAGTAATACAAGAATCATTCTTCTAATCCGGACATATGTCATAGCATAATAACTATTCCAACTGATGTTGGAAGCCACACCATGGGCTACAAGGACTATTCTTCCAATCCAGACATATTTCCTAGAAGAATAAATGTCCAGGACTATTTTCCACCTAGAGAATGTCTCTCCACCAATATAATGGCTATCCATCTAACTGATAATCATTTCCAACACTATTGATATTCTTCATCGCAATCAGAACAATGTCATTCAATAGAGAAATAACTGTGTATATCCATAGTAGTACTCAACTATTATCCAGTGGTACACAACCACACCAAGTAGCACAAGGCTACTTAATTAGTGACGCATAGTCACAACCAGTGGAACACATCTACCAAAATAACATACATCTATTTTCCATAGACATATAGTCTCCACAAAAATCATATCATCTGATATCAACCTGCATAAAACAATATCATGATATAAACTAAGTCATTTGGGCCATTCTTCCACTCACATCTGTGAGATATGGAAGAGCATTTTCCCTCATAAAGTAAAACATCAGCCATGGGTTATCTGGACTATTCTTCTCAAGCACAAAAGAATAATTGTCCTTGATTTCTGAGTCTGGACCATTCACCTAACTGAGTTATTCCTCTGGTACTAATCATAGTGCAACCTGGAGAAAATGAGTCTGCCCTAGGGAATGCATGTCCCTGATTGTTGAACTTGGACCATTCACCTAACTAGGCCATTCCTCTGACACTAATCATAGTGCAACCTAGAGAGAATGAGTCTGCCTTAGAGAATGACTGTCTAAACCATTTCCTAATGGAAATGACTGTCCTGCACCAACCTCCAAAATGGACCACTCTTTGAAACTACTCAAAATTGTGAACTTCGAAAGAATGACTGCCCAACGAGGTAGACCATTCTACTTGACCACTGCTCAGAGTGACTGCCAAGAAGAATGGTTGTCCTAGACCATTCCCCCACACTAACCACAAGGGGAATCAATTTCTATGTTACATCAACAATCTATCAGACCATTTTCATTACGAAAATGACTATCCGATCTGGACCATTTTTTGAACTAGAAAATGCATGTTTGTCAAAAATCTCAAACCAATTTCTGAACTGGAAAGGAACTACTCATCCTGGACCATTTTTCAAACTGAAAAATAATTTTCCATAAATCAATAACATATCAGTGCTCCATCCCAACTTGGGAGTAATTTCTTCCTTTTTCAATAAGGAATTCGTCTCCACGAGCCCCAACTAATCTCTTAAGTACGTAAACTTTTCATCTTGGACAAAGCCTTTACCAAAATATCTTTTATCTACTCATTTGTGGAGATATATTGGAGAACCTCTTCTCTTTTCTGGAATTCATAATAGAGAATATAATGCTTGATCTCAATGTAATTTGGTCTATCTTGGAACACTGGTTTTCTCTGAACGCTTCATATAGCTCTGATCATTACAATATATCATGGTTGAATTCATCACTTTTGTTTCCTGCTAGCTCATGATAGCGTCGCAAGAATCAAACTGAAACATATCTAAGTAGCACTTCTTTTGTCATCAAGAGATTTTTCCATGGATTAGAAATCCATCATTCCATACTTCTAAGTAACTATTATGATACACTATCTTTGTCATACAAATTTTTCACCATGCTTTTGTTGTATATCAGATACTCTGCATCAAGTTGTTTGAATCCATACAAGGTATTCTTATATCTACATACATGGGTCTCTTTCTGGTATAAGCTTATTTCTCACTTTCTTTATTGGGAAGAACAACCTTTTACATTGTAAATTCCAATTCATGGATACTACAAGAGATATATCTGGTCTACTGGAACAAGTTGTTGTCATAGTCTTCTCCCTCCTTCTGGAAGAACCTATGAATATTGCAATGATTTCATTCATAAGTATTTTTCACATTTTCTTACATACATTGTTCTTTATCATAAATTTCATTTCTTCTACTCAATTGCCTCTAGTGGGTTCAAACCAATATGGTAGTCTTTGTGATTCTCGATATAATAACTGGTTGTTCTGGATTTTCTTTCTTTCTTGGAATCTTCATGTTCCTCCTCATGTTTCTCTTTAGCTCTTGGGTCCATGGAGTCTTATATAGATTCTATGCCCTGAATATTCCAACTTCTTCCTTTAATTATGGGATCATGGATGTAGATGGACAACCAAGGATACTTTAAGGCTTGTTTTTGAAGAAGACTTCTTATGAACACGTGTTGCTTATCATGGATGCTACTTTCAATGGGAACATGGACATATACTTCATAATCCTTAATGGATCATATCATTTAGGATTATCTCCCTCCTAATCCTTGCTTCATGCATGAATGCATGCTCTTCTTTTGGAATTTTGTAATCAGCTCCCTCCAACTAAGAGAGTCCACGCTTTTGTTTGCATCCTTATTGCCTTCTGCAAAGTGTCACAAGTATTTTTCTAATTTCCTCTTGATTGTTGACTTCTTTTTGTTTTGACTTCTTCTAGGTCTCTTCAAGTTTGATTATGATTTTGGCTTATCTGGCAGTTGTTACTTATATAATAGCTTCCACAGGAATTGTTATCAAGGATTGTCAACATACTTCATCTTTTCATGTATATTTCTTGAATTGTAGTCATCGTGATAGAAATCCTTATCTTGTTATTCTTCCATAGGTATTGTTTCACTTGAACATCTTATCTTCTAAGAAATAGATATGCATGATATGTACAGAAACTATGTAAACATGGTATGCATAAGAACTTTGAAGAATGTCGTTACCTTTACTTAGAAGAATAAATATTGCTTCATCTTGTTTGACTTTATTTGAGGGTTCCTTTTCTTTGACAACTATTTCTTCGTGTGTTTCCTTCCTTTTCTTTAACTCGAGATAGTGATTCATATTTTCGACAGTTGAAGCATTGTATTTTTGACATATCCTTTTCTTGATTTGGTTTCTTCCTTGAGTCAAACTTCTTCTTATTTATGAATTTCTTGAACTTTGTTGTGAGGTTTGATCATCATCTTTCCTTTGGAATTTCTCTTTTGAGCTAATCCTTGATTCTTCTTGTGCACAACAAGTCCAAAGTTCTTCAAATGTGGGATATTCTTTTCTTGTGTTCATGCTTGCATAAAATGCATCCCATTACTTGGGAAGGCCATTGAGTACTATATTTACCAGTTCCTTTTCTGAAATGATTTCTTCAATAGCTTGTAGTCGATCTCTTAACTGAGAGATTCTTACCAAATATGATGTTATGTTGTCATCATCATTCATTTTCATGTCACGGAGCTCATTCTTCGGACTCATTAGTTGTCCAAATTTTCTGACTGAGAAGAGGTTAGTTAGGGCATTGTACATCTTCTTAGATGAGTTAATATGAGATATGTAGGGTATCAATTGGTATTTTATAGAGTCCACTATGATGCTCATGGGATTGATGTCATTGTTCTTGAACTTCTCCATAACTGCGACGTTCTGAGGTTCCTTGTCTTTTCCTTCTTCAAATTGTGGTTCCACGATCTTTCCTTTCACGATATCCAACACTTAATCTTTGGAAAGGATGAGATCAATCCTTGTCTTCCATTCTCTAAAGTTATAAGCCCCTTCTAACTTGTTTTCTGACTTCATAGAGTAAGTCATGACTGCTTTGACTTGGTCAACCTTTGACTTTGACCAAAAACTCAAACTTGATGTCTTAGCTTGCTGAGAGTACCAGGAGGTGAGCTAGGCTAGGTCTCACTAGGTTATCCAAGAAGTAGGTCAATATCTTCACTTAACGTGCCTTAACAAGAGGGTTAGGGTCTCATTGTTGCAACAAAAAATTTGATTGCAACTACAACTGTAACTGGGAAAATCCTCCCAATCTATCTTCCAGCGGTTAGACTGTCTGAAGATAGTGTGGGCCCATAACCTATTAGAAATAATAGGTGTGCTTGTTTAACCATAGACAATATAACAATATTGTCACCCAACCATAGGTTGAAGCCACCACCAAGCACCTTAACCTTGACAGAGAGAATAATTATCAAAGCAAACCCTAGGTAAAAAAGCCAATCAAGGTAGTGTACCACTCTCCAGAGCTAGCGTACCAAGAAAAAATTCCAAACCATAACCAAGAGAAAGTCCAAGCCTAAAACAGAAAATACTAGTTGTAGTAGTTGCAATTGCAACTACTCTCTAGACTTGCGCACTTAGTAAATTTCTGTAGTATGCACTAAATTTTTGTAGTTGCGAGTTTTGTGTGTCAAAATGAGCTTTGGAATCCTGTATTTATACTTCTCTTCCTTATCTTTTTGGGCCAACTTATCTTTCTAGAGGCTAAAATCTCAATATCAATTATTTTCTTTAGTTGACTTATCTTCTAGGGTTATGTCCAATGCTTTAGGGTTTCTTCTTACTTCCCGAAATATTCTATTCTTGTCAGGGTTACATGTGGAGGTTTAATACCTTCTGCAGCTACCATAATATCAGCAAACTACATATGTATGTTTCCAAACAACTTCTCAAACATGGGTTCAGGGTTGTTATAAGATATGCCATAGCAGCATCAATCATACACAATGGATCAACATCCATTTTCATTCATATTCCTATCAAAACCATTCATATGGGCTAAGGAAGAACCATTTAGGATATAGGCTACCATACGTCTACAAAACATGTCAAGGGTGTGAATTTTTATAGTCCAGGCATGCCTTTATCATTAATAAGGTGTGCATATTCCTCCCTACTATGTAAACATGCAATTCCATGCCCTCATAGTGAAATTTCTATCATAGACACCTCACCCATGGAAGTTGGAATATAATATGGGATTTTTGTTATATTCCAACTTCCATAAGGTCAACATACAATTACCAACACAAGGCATGCATTTTTCTTCCTAGGGCATGCATTTTTCTTTCTAGGGCGTGCATTTTTCATCAGCCTTGTTTTCACACATTTTATACATTTTTCCTTTTTAGGGCGTAAATTTTTCACCATGGGGCATGCATAATTTATTTGAAAGAATGGATGTTTCATAAGCATATATATATTTTATATCATCATACCAATTTCATCATTGGTTGTGCATTTCCCTCAGTCTGGCGTGCATTTCCACAAGGCCAGATTTAACAATTTGACCACTTTGTTTTATAAGGAAGTTTTTACCCTTTATGCACAGCAAAAGGTTTTTGTCTGAAAATGGACATTATGTCCTCTAAAATGAAAGCCTAAGGAATAAAATAATTTATTCATTATTGTAGGATGGGTATGTTTCAATTTCCCACCCATCCAATCTTCATTGTTTCCATTAATGATTTTTCACGCTAACCATTTGGAAAATAATGGAAGGATTTGGGTTTTTTTATTGCATAAAACCATAATTCAATATTTTTATAGCCTCCACATCTAAAAATTCACACGCACACATAAGAAATACATGTTTTTCTTTTAAACTCTAATTTTTGTCCTTGTTCAAAATGCACGCCGGACTTTACAAAAATGCACGCCTGGGTCTTAAAACACCTCCAATTTGGGTGATTCAAGTTGTTGAGGGTGTCTTAGATAATTTACACATGTGTAGATATTTTTATTTTTCATTTTCATACATAAATGTGGTCATTGTGTAAAAGAGGTAAAATCTACCTTGTAAATTAAAAGACCGAAACAATAGAAAGTGACCTAATGGAAATGCATGCCCATGCTTATATTTTGCTCCAAATTTAGTTATAAGATATTTTTGGTTAATATAATAACATTATAAATCTATATATATCACCCTAAGTGTAGTTTCAAATGAAATAGGACTTCTACCTTGAATCAAGATTGAAGACTTTCTATAAAATGGAGGGTAAAACTATCTTTATGTAAAATGCATGCCCAAGACTCATATGACCTACAAATTGAGTGATTCAAATTGTGGAATTTGTATTTTATCATTTTAAATCTTGTAATACATTTAGTTGTTCATTTTCAAACCAAAACCCCTCTTCTATGCATAGATTCTAAAAACTCTTGTGTAAATGCAAAAAAATGCATAAAGGGAAAAAGGCATAAAAAGCATGAAAATAGGGCAGGATGAAAAATGCACGCCCTGCCAAGAAAAATACATGCATAGTGTTGGTATTTTACATGTTGCAAGTTACAGGACTATGGATATCTTGTAAACCCTAAAGACTATATACTAGGGTGATATCTCAAGTTTTTCCCCTTTACCTAATTTCAACAATATTGGATTTTGACATAGTGCGAAAAGTTGGAGGATGCATGCCAACCATTTAACAAAAATGTTTACAAATGTTGGAAGGATGTTCCCAAACCATTTTATGAAATGGAAACCATAAAATTGTTTCCCTTTCTTCTAATTCCTCTCACATGGGGTCATAGCTCCTCTTCCTCTCTATTATGTGTATTATGTTTTTTGGCCTATAGAAATGTATTTACATGTGTGAAATTGGTTGAATATATTCATATATTGTACTTATATTGATTCATTGGATTTTGTTGTAACAATTAATTACAATGCCATATAACATTACTCCAGTGGAAAATGATAGGACACTTCAAAGGTTATTTGTGACATCAGAAGCAAAGGGTGATATGAAATGTTATTTCCCTTATAATCAATGCAGGGGTTCAATAGAAGAATACTTTTAATAGAGACAGTTGAAAGGCATTGTAGACAATTTGGACACATTGAAGGGGGGTGTGAATATCGTCCCTTGGTAAGTTAGTACTCATTATATGTTTTTGTTTTGATTGTATTCGTAGAAATTTCTATCCTTTTAATATTTGTTGCATACACTAATATTATTTGATTGTTTGTAATTATAAATAAATGGCATCCTAAGTGTGATCTTGGGAATGTGCCAAGCAGTAGTAGAAATCATGTTGTACACACTAAGGAAGATGGAGAGAATATTGGATATCAAATTATCCCTATGGAAGAATATGACACTGATAATAGTACAATTGAGAATGATGGTATAGATAGATTAATCGAGGACACCTTTTCTCCAATGGATGACAATTTTGATGATATTCGTGTTGTGCCTCTGATTGAGAAGTCACAACAATAATTTTATGAAGGCTCGAGGACAAATATTCTCTATGATATATTGTTGTTAGTGAACTTGAAGGTATTTAATGTTTTTTCAAACACTTGTGTTATTAATTAATGTGTAAATTAAGGATGCAATATTTAATATTAATATTATTTACATTAACTAGTTATGTTTTGCATTGTAGATTGTTATGTGAATTTCTCCTACCATCATCAAATACTTTACCTCACACATATCGACAATTATCTATCATTATGAAAGATATTTGACTGGAGTATCAAGCTATTGATGCATGTACTAATTATCTTATTATATATAATCGACAATATGCATTGGAAACAAAATTCCCACAATGTCAAATCAGTAGATATCAAACCGATCAAGTAACAAGACATGTGCCTCACAAGGTTCTTCATCATATTCCCATAATTCCATGTTTGTAGAGACTATTCAGGTGCCAAAGTATAGCACAATTTATGGATTACCATGAATGTAACAAAAGTGAAGATGGTGTTCTTCGAATTCCTGCAAATGGTTCTACATTTAGAAACATTGATGAAAGATGACCAATTTTAAAGAAGAGCCTCATAATATTAGGCTTTCATTGGCATTTGATGGTGTCAATCCATTTGGAGAGGTCAAGTATTTTTACTTAGTGTGGCCTATTTTTGTTATAAACAATAACCTTCCTCCTTGGATGTCAATAAAGAGGGAGTGCACAATGTTGGCAATGGTCGTTCCAGGTATTTGTTTACACTAATTTTTTTAACATAAAATTTCATTTGTCTTGTTCGTTACATAATTTATTATATATACATATATACAAAGTAGTAATGATGGGTATTTTCAATCAATTAGGTAAGTACCAAGTTAAAGATATGAGTGTATATATTGAGCCTCTTATTGATGAGCTACTAAAGTTATGGGTTGACATCACTATGTATGAGATCTCTAGACCAATAGGGAAAAAACAATTTCAATTCCATGGAATAATTACATGGAAAAATCATGATGTGCCAGGGCTAACTCATTTTTGTGGTATGTAATGTACTACTGCACTTTAATAGTATATAAGTTTTTGAAAATATCATGCAAGTTTTTTAAATAATTCCTTGGTATATAATTGATACTGACATTAATACATATGTTGTAGGTCTTCAAACAAAGGGTAAATTTGCATGTCCAATATGTGGTCCTAGGATGAAATTTCGTCATTCAAGAAGTTTAAGAAAGGAGGTTTTTGATGAGTATAGGCACTTCCTCCATAAGAACCATAGGTATCGAACTACAGAAAAACATCTTTTCAATTTGAAAGAAGAGACTGGAATAAAACCACAAAGAATGACACCTCACCTAAGGAAGTTGGAATATAATAGAAATCGTCAAAGTTATCAATTAGTCTATGTATCATATATATTAATGTTTTACAATTTTAATTTGTATTGAATTATATTTACTGTATTTAACAATTATTGTTGTAATCTCATTTATTTTTCATAAATGTCATCAAGGCATTAATGGGATTCCATGAGGAATGAAAATATACCCTATACAATTCAGTAGGTTGTCTTACTATGAGCAACTACAAATAGCTCATTTGTTTAATACAATGCATATCGAGAAGAATGTAATAGAAACATTATGGAGAATCTTAGATGGAAGAAGTGACAAATAAAAAATTGTCAAAATTTGTAGTGACATTTAGAAAGCCAATCATGTAATGAAAAATGTGATTCATTCAAATAGTGATGGACATCGACATAGTCTTCCATGGTTATTTACATAGCAACAAAGCAATGTTGAAATGTTGTAAAATTAAATTTCCCACGGGATTTTCTTCAAACATAAATAATATCTTAATGAAGAAAGGTGAATTTGGTAGGGTAAAAACTCATGGCTAGCATACATTCATTAAGGTAATTATTTTTTTATATTTCTACATTAGTATACATATTTTTGGTATTTTTTTGTTAACTTTTTTGTTACAGTGTGTTCTACCTCTATCTCTTCCAGACAAATTTGACAACATAAAAAAATTCATATATGATCTTGGAAAATACATGAGGTAAGTAATGATTTCTATGCAAAATATTCATTGCAGAACTTGTTGACATGTGTTTTCCTTTCAATGTATATACTTAAACCTATGATTTGATTGCATCATGTGTAGGTTTTTGTCTTCTAAAGAAGTCCATAAATAAGATATAAAGTATTGGAGGAGATAACTTCCTCTCCTAATGTGTGAAATGCAAAAGTACCTACCTACGAAATTTTTCAATGCACAAGAACACTACCTCATAGACCAAGTTCAGGAGATTGAAATGTGTGAACATGTACACAATAGGTCAATATGGATGGTGTAGAGGCATTTGAAATCATTGAAGACCTTTGTTAGACAAAGAGCATGTCCTGAGGGTTCTATGGTGGAGGCTTATATGGTATATCAATCATTGTTGTATATTAGTCATGATCTACCTAAATTAGCAGCATATATGAATGTGCCTCTCATTTGAGATGTTAGCTCCATCAATGAATTTGAAGGGGAGGTCATGTTGGGGAAAGGTAGAATGAGGAAAGTGGAAGGTAATTAGATCATAGAGATCTACAAAAAAAACAATTATTCATTTTTATCTATATCGTACCTATTTAATTTGTGTTCTTCCATCAATTATTAAGCTTTCCCATGGTACCTAATTATTGATGAATTTTTATTTGTTCATATAGTTGGTCGAGAGTGGGATGCACTAAATTTATACATCATAAACAATATTTATTAGATGAAGGTATGGATAGAACGATATATACAATGTTATGGTAGGTTATCACGGGAAGGGGTGACTACATTGGCTAAAGAGGGTTATCATAATCAATATACCAATCTTACACAGAGAAAAATTGATTTAGCATATGGTTTAAATGATAAACATGCAAGCATATTCACCCACATTTTTTACTTATTTTTCATTATAATAATGTATGTGGTATGTTATTTTCTTAAAATATTTACAAATTCTAAATATGTTAATTAATTGACAATGTATTTTTTACGTCTTGGGCATATTGCAGTTGAAACACCACAAGACTATGTGGTGCATTGGTCGTAAATTTCGTATCAAAACATTGGATGACAAGAAGAAAACCTTTGGTTGTGGCATAAATGTAGTATTCTAGGTCACCAATGTTTCCTCTAGAAGTGACAGGAATCCAGAGGTATATGAAAATAGATACTATGGGTATTTGAATGATTACTTGAATGTGACTTTAAATCCTTTAAATTAGTCCCGTTCGAGGTATAATGGTACAAGTTACGGATGAATGAATGTGATCCTGAAAAAACTAATATTAATCATGCTAATGGATTTACCATGGTTAATACACGAACGATTGAGATGGGTATTGAGCTTTATGTTCTTCCAAGCCAATGTGAGCAAGTATTTTACTCATATGCTCTAGGTAAAATAGGATGGTCATATGTTGTTAGATATGATCCAAGACGAAGGCATGTAAATTATAATGTAGCAGAAGAAGATGATATTGAAGAAGAAGGTGATGTAGAGGAGCAAGTTGATCTGTTAGATGAATAAGATGAGCTAGATGTATATGACAATGTTCTACATGATCATATCAAGGATTAAATTATCGAAAATGGCATTGATGATGATGTTTATATCAATCCTTTAAACGTCAATTTCGAACCAGATTCTAAATTGGACGACGGTGATACAAATTTGGAGTTGGATGAAGAATAAGATCAATGATATTGAATTGTTGAAATGTAGGTCGTGGTATGTGATTATATATTTTCTATGATTTATTCTCTTTAAAGTATTTTCTTATATGGGTTAATTATGTGTTGTTAAGTTTTATGCCATATTCTTACATGTATCATTGGTTGGTTATAATTCATTGACCTGGATTTCTCTCATAACCAACTAACCTATAACCTCCTAACCCATTTTTAGCATGTACTGATTGGTTTTAATTATCAGTAAATATTGATAATATACCATAACCTTTTAACCTTCCACCCAGTAACCTTGGTAACTTTCTAACTCTCCACCCTCATCCACCATAGGAACCATGTGCATGCTCCAAAACCACTACCTAGGCCCTAAATGGAATCTTTGAGATGAAAGTGTTATATGGCATCCATTACAAGGTTTAACACAAAAAGTATTTTTTGGTGGACATGGTTTAGGGTCACGGGTTAGGAGTTACGGATTGAAGGGTTAGGGGATTTAGTGGCTAGGGGTTAGAGGGTTTTATGGGTTAAGGGGATTATTTATAACTATATAACACATATTATTTATGAATTTAAATATAAACTATATTACAAACAAATAATAAATAAGAAATAAAACAAATACAAAATAAAAATAAATAAATAAAACAAAATTCAAACATAAAAAAACACACATTGTGTTAATATTATGGTAGCTGCGGGAGGTATTTACCTCCGCGTATGAACCTGATGAGAACAGAAGACTCTGGGAAGCAAGAGAAACCCTAATAAGTTGGCTAATAACCCTAGAAGTCTTGTTGGCTCAAGAAGATAATTTATATTAGGTTATTAGCCTCCAAAAGAAGAAGTCGGCCAGAAATAATAATAATATACTAAACAGACACATATCTAAAAGGAGAAGTCAGCCCCAACAAATTTGGCAGAACCAATAGAAATAGAGGGCGCTAGTTCTCATTTGACAGCATCTCAAAATTGCAATTCCCAGTTTGGTGCGCACTGCAGTTTCCAGTTTGGTGCGCACATGTGGAGGAGAGCTGCAACAACAGCTAGTTTTCAGTATGAGCTTGGACTATCTCTTATCTAGGGTTTGGACTATCTGATCAGCTATTGTTGGTGTGCTATCCTTGGAGGAATATGTGATACACCTTGTTTGGCTATCTATCCTAGGGTTTGCTTCCAGAGTAATTCTCAGTCAAGGTTAAGGTGCTCGGAGGGTGGCTTTAGCCTATGGTTGGGTGACGAGGGTATCGTCAATGGTAAAATGAGAACACCATATTCTATATTCTAACAGGTTATGGGCCCACACCTCCTTCATTCAGTCTAAATGCTGGAAGGAAACATATCTGCTAGGATATTGAGCTCATTGAGGAACTGTCACTAGGGTTACTAGCAGAAGCAGCTCCCAAGACAATGCCGCTAGGGTTACTAGCAGGAGCAGTTGCATAAACCCTAAACCTCTCATTGAGGAACCTTAAGTGAATATATTGACCTAATCTCCAGACAGATCAGTGCACCCTAGCCTAGCGCATCTCCTGATACTCTCAGCAAGCCAAGACGTGAAGTTTGAATTTCTGGTCAAATCTAGGGTTTGACCAAGTCAAGCAAGCCATGACTAAGTCTATGAAGTCTGAGAACAAATTAGATGGAGCCTCTAACTTCAAAGCATGGAAGACAAGGATTGACCTCATCCTTGCCAAGAATAAAGTATTGGATATCATGAAAGGAAAGATCGTGAAGCCAGAGTTTGAAGATGGAGAAGAGAAGGAACCGCAGAACATTGCAGCTATGGAGAAGTTCAAAGATGTTGACATCAAT